>JAAEAF010013858.1:0-27096 GCA_011037195.1 Triatoma infestans | reverse complement strand
TCTTTTTTCCAGGTTTGAATCATTATTTAGAACCGGTAAACCTAGGCGCTGTTTCTTCAATTTTATCATCACATGCGCATGCACGTACTAAACCATATTTCTGTAGGGGTTGGATATATAAATGCAAGGAAACATACATTTAGTTCACATTCATACACTGTATGTGTGCCCACCCATCATCATGCATCCTCTAATAAATGACTGACAGGGATATCAAAAAGGAAAAGTTTTGATGATGATGATACGTTTATTGTTCGCGAGATGGCCATTGCTGACACAAACTTAAGCATCTTGGGATGTTGGATGTTTAAATTGCCCGACAATGCTAACAACTTATCCAGTGCTCCTAACCGATGGTTAATGAACAATCATCATGGAATTGCACAAGATGATGGTAATTTAGATTACGAACAGTTGGACCCCATTTTACAGAGGTGCACTTTAGGTTGTACGTATTTGTTTTCTAAAGGATTGGAAAAGTGTTTATTTTTAGAAAAGAAACTGAATAAACCTGTATATGATTTACAAGATTTTGGGTGTCCCCCAATAAAAACATTGCCCACAGTAAATCATTTTAAGTGTAATTTTCATAATAATACTAAGTATATTTGTTCACTTCAATATGTGTATAGAATGGCCTCTTGGGCAAACATTAACAAATTTAAATTAGATCTTTTCAACTCTCAAGCTAGATTAAATACTTTTACTAGATGTAATAATTACAACTGTGTTAGTAGAGATGTGTTAGCTTTTAATGCATTTGTTTATATTAAGAAAGATGCAATAGCAGGTGTGTATTGTAATGTTGTATTAGATTTAAATATGGTAACCGATTGTCCTTGTACATTGCATAAAAAGGGAAGCCCATACTGTTATTATATGAAATATATACTTTAACACAAAACTAATGCAACACATCCAACAAGAGATCAGTTGTGTTTGTATTAGCAAGCTCTTACAATATAAAAGAAATGGAGGAGTGGACTTATGTTACATCACACCCTTTCGACCATCAGTTTCTACAAGATTTCTCCAAAATTACCTTAGGAAAAGATGGAGACGATGCAGTTAAGTTCATGAGAATATACAATCGTATGAAAGAATTGGAAAATTATTTTAAAGAATATATTAGAAAAAGCAAGCATAAACCTTTCCATTATAAAGGTTGTGTTGGTCAAACCCAAAGTGTAAAGTAGGACCTGACACTTACATATTTAGCCTTATCGGTCACTCATATTATAATATTATTAGAGACTTGGATGAAATTTACCATTGTAATTATAAAAACAAAACATAATAAATAATTTATATAGAACTGATTTGTAAGATAAACATAAAATAAACAAGTTTTCTTTTTGAAATAATTGTTTTATTATGACTACCTTATTGACAGCAGAATTAAATACATAAAAATACACAAAGTATTGAATATCAAAAAATATTAAAGTCTTTAGCTAGATATTATAAAATGTTTGCCCACGACTTGGAAGCCATCTCGCGGCTCAAAAACATTATTAAAGTCCTTAAAATGTTTCAAGCTAAATATTATAATAACTTCGCCCTAGTCTTGTATGCCATCTCACGGCTCAAAAACATTATTAAAGTTCTTAGAATGTTTCTAGCTAAATATTACGCATCTTAGCCGCATGTAGTGTATGTCATCTCGCGGGTCACAAATAATATTAAAGTCCTTAGAATGTTTCTAGGTAAATATTATAAAATCTTAGCCACATGTTCTGTATGTCATCTCACGGCTCAAAAGCAATATTAAAGTCTTTAGAATTTGTTTAGCTAAATATTATAAGTGTAAACATGAACAAAATACATAAAAATGCACAAAGTATTGAATATAAAAAAATATTGAAGTGTTTAGCTAAATATTATAAAATAGTAGCCCTCGACTTGGATGACAGTTCACGGCTCAAAAACATTATTAAAGTCCTTAAAATGTTTCAAGCTAAATATTACACATCTTAGCCGCATGTCGTGTATGTCATCTCACGGCTCAAAAACAATATTCAAGTCCTTAGAATGTTTCTAGCTAAATATTATAAAATCTTAGCCGCATGTTCTGTATGTCATCTCACGGCTCAAAAACAATATTAAAGTCCTTAGAATGTGTTTAGCTAAATATTATAAGTGTAAACATGAACAAAATATCAAAAAATATTAAAGTGTTTAGCTAAATTTTATAAAATATTAGCCCTAGTCTTGTATCTCATCTCGCGGCTCAAAAACAATGTTAAAGTCCTTAGAATGTGTTTAGCTAAAATATTATAAGTGTAAACATGAACAAAATATCAAAAAATATTAAAGTGTTTAGCTAAATATTATAAAATAGTAGCCCTCGACTTGGATGACAGTTCACGGCTCAAAAACAATATTAAAGTCCTTAGAATGTTTCTAGCTAAATATTATAAAATCTTAGCCGCATGTTCTGTATGCCATCTCCCGGCTCAAAAAAAATGTTTTTTCCCTGACAAATTTCGACCTTATATTTTCAAGCTAAATATTATAAAACATAGCCGCAGGTCAGGCATGCCCATCTCGCGGCTAACAAATATTTTTTTTATCTTAGACTGTTTTCAAGCTAGATTTTTCAAAACGTAGCCGCATGTCTCGCATGCCATCTCCCGGCTCAAAAATATTTTTTTTCCTTGGTTAAAAATCAGATGGGGGTCTCATCGTAATTTTGTAGCCGCGCGCCAGACCCCTGCCTTCGGGCGTAAATTCATAAGTGCCTGGGGCTCAGAAATTTTGCCGCCAGAACGCCCCAATTACATCTACTTTTATTTTTTTAATATTATTCAATTAAATTATTTAACATTATTTTTAATATTATTATCCGCTGGAATAAATGATCCTTTTATAAAAACTCATTATTAGTTTTTCCTCGGAGCTTTCGGTTTCTAATTTCAGCATTTCAAAGTTTGTAAATTAGTGTTAAAACAATCCAGTTTACTTTCATTATACATGCAATATGTATAAAACAGAGATAACATATTGTGTCAAAAACAGAATTTTTTATTTATATAAAATGAAATAAATTACAAGTTTGATTATTTTAAAATATAAGTAACATTATTGTTTTAAATACAGAGTAAATAATTAAATTGTAGGTTTTCATATACATATCTTATATGTTTTCATTAAGCACATTTTTATATAAATTGTAAAAATAGTTATAACTAAATTTGTTATACATTATAAAATGGCTGAAAGTATAGTCGAAAATTATAAGCGGTTTCAGCAGAAAGTAAAAATGATCATATTACAGTACATTCTTTCTGCTCAGATTTTCCATTATTAATTATGAAAGGAAGGAATGTTTTCAGGAAATAAGAAAGCTTGAAATGCAACTTAAGTTAAAAATTGTGTGATGACCTAAACTGATTTAGACGGATTATTTCAGCTATCATGATTACATCATAAATATGAAAATGTATTTATAACATTAAACAAATTCATCTACATATATATGTTAATTTAAAAAAAACTGATGTGAAACACTCATACAACTTTTTCTTACTACGGTTTTCCAAATTGAAATTGATAAATTTTATAGTTACTATATCATATTTTATAAAATTCGTCAGCGGTCGTCGAAAACTAAAAAACTGTTCAGTAAAAGCACATTTCCGGTTTATTTAAAAGTGCACTTCCGGCTCCGACGATTTTTTTGAAACTCGGAATTTTTGCCATCTACTTTTTTTTCTAATTAACTTTTGTTTTGATGGTAGAATTGTATAACTACAATAGCACTTTAGAGAAAAAACATAGACCTACCCCTCCACCAAAAGCCCCCCTTAAATGATATTATCAAGAGAAATGTTTCAAATAAAAGTTGTAGCTCTTTATATGTATAGTACACATGCCTACTTTAAAGAAAATCGTTGAAGCCGTTTTCGAGAAAATACCAGAAACTGAAAAATACGTGTATTTAAAAACGCACTTCTGGTCAACCGATTTTTTTGAAACTCGGAATTTCAACAGCATATATAATTCTAATTAATATTAATTGTAAAGTAAACTGAAATAGAACTTTAGAGGAAAACCTAACTCCACCTCTCCCCCATAACTGACCTTAAATGAATTTTCCCAGAGAAATGTTTTGAATAAAAATTTCAAGAAAATCGTCAGAGATATTTTTGAGGAAATTGCAAAGAAGTAAAAAAAAAAACAACTGGTAAAGTGGTACTTCCGGTTGAGGAATTGTGACAGTTTATCCCACTGTCGGATCCCATGCGGATACCTAAACGGATATCAAGTTGGAACTTGCTACGATTTTTCGTTTTTGAGCTATGCTGTTCACAGACACACAGCTCACACACAGACCATTTGCAAAAAAAAAGAACACTTTTTTGGACTCAGGGGACCTAAAAGCGCACATTTCCCGTGAAAACTGGATATCGAAAATTTGACACGATTAAAATACTTCCTCTTTTACTAGGAGAAAGAGAATGTAAAAAAAATGAATAATAATAATAATAATAATTACAAAATATATATATATAGTTTCATTTAAATAAATGGCCACCAGAAACCTATATTTATAATTAATTAATGGCCCTATTATATTTGCCCATATAAATTTTCTTGTTTATAACAATGTTATAATACAAGGAGTATTATTATTAGTTACAGAGATATAATTAATATTGCTTTACTCACAATATATGCTACACCACCATTTGTGTTTGACAGGATTGGTTACATGGGTTTAATATAATGGAACCGTAATATGCATCATATAGATGGATATGTGCTGTTAGTAATACAAACTAGTTTAGTTTACGTAAATGTTACTTAATTTCCTAGTCCCAAATGTAATGACCAAGTTTTCTGTTTGTTATTTTTGGCATACTATTTGCAGAGTTTTGTTTATTAATATTGACTTTTGTTTTCATTACTATTTAATTAACGGGATATCATGAATTAAATAATATAAATTTGGTCTAAATTAAAAAAACTTGCACCATTTCGTTGGTAATTGTATCATTTCCAACAGTAATTTGAAATACTACGATAGAATCATTGAGTTTCCATTGAAATATAAATTTTCAGTCTCCAAGGTTACGCAAAAAAAAAAATTGTGCGTGCATTTGAAGAAAAGAAAACTGTTTTGTTCCATACGTTTGTTTCATTGTCACCTAAGTATTATGACAATATTTTGCTGAGTTTTATAGAATACACTTATGAAAATATAATGGATGTGTCAGGTGGAGTTAATTTAGGTCTGATTGATGACATAGGAAGAATACTTGGTTCCCACTGGTTAACTAATATATTAATTAAGTGATACAGACTGCTTGGACTTTACAATAGAGAAATGTTTTAAGGTAGAGTGGTATGAAAATGACACGTAGCGATTTGATGTATTGAACTGATTCAACTGTCCTTTTTAGGGATGTCCTCGCTATATTTGTACAGCTTCTCCCACTCCAGTCCGAGAGAGTGTTTGAGCTTCTCTTTGCTCTCTTTGTTGCTGTTACATCATCCCCTCTCCTGAAGAAATTTTTCGTATAAATTTGAGCGTGCGGGTGAGTGCATGTGTGTAGCACATCTTGTCACTCGCTAGTTCGCAACAACTTCATCACTAGCTTTCTGCATCAAAAGCTAGTCTCCATTAACTTAGCTAGTTTAAACAACCCAGGCTAGCTGCAACAAACTCGTAACCAAACAAGATGTGCTACACACATACACTCTCACCCGCACGCGCAAATTTTTCACATACGAAAAATTTCTTCAGGAGAAGGGTTGATGAAAAAGCAACCAAAGAGAGCAAAGAGAAGCTTAACCACTCTCTCGGACTGGAGTGGGAGAGGCTGTATAAATATAGCGACGGACAGTCCAGAAAAAGACAGTTGAATTCAGTTCAACACCTCCAATCGCTACATGTCATTTTCATACCACTCTACCTTAAACATTTCTCTATTGTAAAATCCAGGCAGTCTGTGTCTCTCAATTAATATTAACCAGTGTGTACCAAGTCTTCTTCTTATATCATCAACAAGACCTAAATTGTTTGCTCTCTTTGGTTGCTGTTACAAAAATTTATTAAAAACTGTATCGGTTTTTCTTTTTTACCTTCTCTTACTATAAGAGGAAGTATTCGATATTTTCTCAATTTTCGACTGGCCGATAAAGTTTTGAGATTCTCTTAGCCGTACAATGTAATTATAGAAAATTGTCTGTATGTATTTGAACACCGTAGCTTAAAAAAGAAAAGTCGCAGAAAGTTTGAACTAGACATTCCATTTCGTTATCATTATGTGATCTAACAGGAAGTTGTCGGTTAATATGTCAAAATTTCTCAACCGAAAGTGCCCCTTTAGTAAATTGCATTTTTCAGTTTTCTGCGATTTTCTCAAAAAATGGCTTCAACAATTTTTTTTTTTTTTTGAACTTGTACATCAACTAGACATAACATTAAAGAGTTTGAAATGTTTTTTGGTGATGTTGTATGTTTGTAGTAGCACGAGCGGTTTAGTAAAAGGGCTTGTAAGTATATATGTTTAAGAGACATAGGAAAGTATTAGTAATAAGAAAGTAGTGACCACTGCTAACAATAAATATATTTTCTAAGTGAATTTAAATGGTTTACAATATTCACAACTGTATCTTAATAAAATGATGTATATCCAGAATAAAGGCAAATCTTGCATGAGTTTAATATTCCTGAAGCAAGTGTTCTGGCTTTGGAAGCAGAATGCAGACTGTCTTGAAGGAATGCCCTCTCTAGCGGGGAATTTCCTTTTACAAAAGAATTGGCCTACCGGGTTCTTGTGCCTTTGTTTCCCTAATTACAGTGACCTAGATTGTAGTATACCTGCCTCTATCCCCATCACTAAATACACTATTTGAACTATCTAATTTTTCCAAAACTATTTTTTTTTTGCATTTCTTCTTCCACTACAAGTTCACTACTTTTATTTTAGTATATTTCTCCAGAAAATATTCATTTGAAGAGGTTGTTAGGAAGGCAGAAGTGTAATATTTCTCTCTAATGTGCTATTTACTATTGTTATATTAATTAAAATGATAAATTTGTTGCTAAAATTCCAAAGTTGAAGAATATCAGGTAATACGTTCTTATTAAACAGTTTTCTGCGTTTTTCACCAGTAAAACGCTGAGGGATTTAATTAACTTTTGAATATAAAAACTAATCCATACATGGATTTATTACTTTTGCTTGAAACTTTCATCCGAAAAAGTCATTTAAGGGGATTTTGAAGGTTAACCTCAAAAAAAAAAGAAAAGAAGATTATTATTAAGTTTAGAATCTCACAGTTTGAAGAAATTTGAAGAAAATAACGTCCTTTATAATTGCGTAAATTGCGTAAGTATAAGAAAGTTGTGTGAGTGTTTCATACCAGATTAAAACTTGACCAGCTACTTCCAAATATAAGAATTTTTACTTTCAACAGTAAAATAATAATAAAACCCTTTTTCCTAAATTCTCTCTCTCTCTCTTTTCTAATTTACTATTTCGCACACACTATTTGTTACTTGTTCTCAATTTGGTCTTTTAAACAGCTTCATTCATTGCTTTTCATATATTACATGGTAGCATGTTTTGAACACACATATGGATGGCTGTGTCTGTGTGTGTACTAAAGCTCTTTTGGCGGTTGTTAGCTAGGGACAAACAGTACAAATAAGGGTTGTTTGTTGGAAAGAGCCAGAACCTCATTCGCTGTGTTGCTGTTGCCCCTTAATGTATATAGCAAGTAAAGGAAAGGGTATTACAGGCCATCTTTGCTAACTTGTTCCATCCCCTTAGTGCAGGCAGTGCAAGCAGGCAGCTAGACCAGTTTAGAGCAGTGTTCCGGTTAGCTGCCTGATTACTTGATAAGGTTTCTGTCTGTGGCTAATCACCTCTCTTGTAATTAACTACTTCATTTCTCTTCCCTAGCACATATATACAATCAACAGCAAACCGAAATGACCAAATCTCTCTATTACTATTTTCTCTCCATGTAATTCACTGAAATTCTCTTGAATTTCTCCTTCATCTAATTGGCTCCAAATAAATCAATTGTTATTTAAAAAAATTAAAAAAAAATTAAAATAATATTATTAGCCTACAAATCTGTAGTCAGTGACCTTTTAGAACAACGATACATTTATTTTGGCTATTGGACAATATCAATTTGCATTTAACGCCATTTTATTAATCCATTAATGAATGTTTTTTTTCAGAAAACAAATTAGTTAATTATAATTCTTTAGTAATTCGCATAAACTAGTAAAACTATAAATAGTTGTCTTGCAGAATTATTCTATATAAATTGATACAAATCACAGTATAATATTATATTATATTTTCTCACGTAAATAAGCTATTATTATTATAACAACTAGATTATTCACAACTAAGTTATTAGTTATAATACACGCAAGCATATTTTAATATAAATAAATATGGTTTTATTTTTAAAAAAATCACGGCAATATCATATCCAGAACTTTCTGTATTATTTTGAATAAAATCAAAGTTTTGTTTAATTAATAAATATTAATAACGGAATACAGGAAGATTAATCCCCTTAGACCCCTACACTGTAATCCCAATGTATCCATTATGTCTTCTCACTTTGTGTTTACAGCAAATTGTTCAATTCAATTGCCTTAATAATGTTTGTCCCCCTATAATAAACCATGATCTTGTGGAATTTCAGCACTGACAGTTCATCTTAACGGCACCATACATACCACAAGTTCTTGTCGATATATTTTATCTGCACAGCATCATCAGCCAAGTTAGAAAATCTAAATGTCTACCGGAGGGGAAGTGACTCATGGCAGACTATTCATCTATTGATTCTTTGATTCTGCTTTAGACGAGTCTATGGTAAATCAATGGCGATCAATTTCACAAGATGAAAGATAGGTCAAGACAGTATCCGTGATGACCATAAAAAGAAGCAGGCTATCACGGAAAATATCTCTAATGCTTTCCAGCTCTGCGGAACCAACCACAACAACAATATCTATTTAACTGCTTATAGAAAAAGTGTAATAATTTTTTGGACTTGAAAAAGAAATATATCGTTATTTAGATTAGTATTTCATTTTTGATTATGATTACAGTTTCGTTCTAAACTTTCATAACAATAATTAAAGCGACATTTAAAAATTTTAATTCTTTTCAACGGTTTAGTTTAATGGATAATGTGTTGGAAGTATTTTACTTCTTATCACATTACACAACAGTGCCACTGATGATATCACGCTTTTTATCACTACTACAGGAGAGTACTATTAATACTATATGCTGCGCTTTTCACATATTCTAAACGACTCCACCCACTCGACCAATATGGCTGTCCGATTAAGTAACACACTCTGATTAATTCGCTATGGATTTTCCTATAAGGGTCAATGTTTGACAATCTAACGAACCTTAAAATACTACATAATAAATCTATAAACATTCTACAAGAAACAAATCTACTGTCAACTGGAAGTGTTAATAAAGAATTTATGTTTGGCTAACAAGCCAAGTTAGTTTTTCTAATCGCTATTTCCATCTTTACCATCAACTCTATTCCTCATCATAATCCAAAGTTCAGCTATGTAACAAGTGTTACAAATATATTAATTGTAAGTAATAAGTAGTACGTGTCTTCAACAATCCGAACAATACCATTTTCTACATTGATTAGACTTGTTTTTCCGTCCACAGTAAAGGGAATTATGAGGAATTTTGTGAGGTAAAATTGACAAAACTAAAATTGTTTATTTATATCCTACAATTCCCAAACGATTAACATTTGGGTTTTTAACAACATAGTTGTTGTGGTTGGTTCCGCAGAGCTGGAAAGCATCAGAGATACTTTCCGTGATCGCCGGCTTCTTTATGTGGTCATCGACTGATTTCGGGTGTTCGCCCATCATCAGTATGTTTTGGTTAAACAGTGTAATAACATAGACTTGCACAGAGCAAATACAGTTGATACACTGGATTTTAGAAGTTTTTGTTATGACGGAAGAGGGGTATTGCTACCTGAATGGGAAAACACATGTTCGGTCCTTTTAGTGACGTTGTTCCCTTTTTAAATGGAAACACCAATGAGTGGGTAACTTAAACTATGTTTTTGAAGGAGATTTTACATTGATAATTATTTATCCATACCATCTTATTATTTCTATTTATTAATTTATAGCAGAGCGAAATAACGCCAAAGTGTCAGCCGTGGGCCACTATGGAATAGTTACTGATAAGAAATGAAAAAATCCGAGCTTAATGATCGTAAGATGGTGTAGATACAAAACTATGTTGAGCAAGTAATCTATATAAGCAAGTTTATTTTATAATTATGCATTCCATTCCACATTTCACTTTTCACATACATTCACATACACCATCCATGTACACACGTATACTTAAATATGGTTTCTTTTTTTACAGGCCTAAATATAACGAGTCCAAACGAGCTCAAATACAGACATTTATAGATATATCACTGAAAAAATTATACAAGTATGTTTTCTAACCTTAATGTATCGTACAATCCACATGAACATTTTATTTTCTTGACTTGCATGTATCATTCACATATGTACAAACTTAAGGCTGTTTTGTTTCGTATGAACAAACTTACAAACTAACAGATTTAAAACTAAAACTAAAACTAAAAGCTGTTTGGTGTTTAAGACTTAAGAACTATTTGGTCCAGGTGAGTTGTGTATTGTTTATTGCGTTTACTATTGCTATTTTGGGAATAGGGTTTGGAATAATGGTTCACTGGCAAATTTTGTCTGTTCGTTTATTATGTTTTGTGTGTTGTGTTTATATAATTTGAGTTGTTCTATTATGTCAAGTCTTCGTCCTTTGTGGCCTGGATGTATTAATTTCATCGTGGTGGTGATGTCGTCGGGTTTGTGTTTGTATGCGTATAGGTGATTGGCACAATTTCAGTCAACTTTGTTGTACTTGTATGATCTGATGTGTTCGGTAAATTGTTCCCTGATTTTTCTGCCTGTCTACCCCATGTTAATGTTGTTACAATCCGGGCATTTCAACTCGTAAAACCCACTGCTGTCATACACGTCGTAAACTCAGTGCGAGTGCGGATTTGTTGCCTAATTTTGCCAATCAAATTAACACACCAAAAATCACATCTAGTTCCGCCATAATAAAGACTTTTAAAACCCAGTGTATCAACTGTATTTGCTCTGTGCAAGACTATGTTATTACACTGTTTAACAAAAACATCCTGATGATGAGCGAACGCTTGAAACTGGTCGATAACCACAAAAAGAAGCAGGCTATCACGGAAAATATCTCTGATAATTTTAACAACATTTTTACACTTTTTGAGTCTAAGTGCGACATCATGGCATTGAACATGTCGACATGTCGGATTGTACAAGCAAGACGTAAAAGTTTGTTTCAATCTGAAACCGATTTATTTTTAAGCATTTGTGTCTAGTCTATTGGAAATCCACTAACAGCTGCGCTAAGAAGATATTATTTCAGTTTCTCACTTTTACCAGAATTTTTTTTTTTTTTATTAATGCGCGTCATCATCTATGGACATTTACGCCCGGAGCTTTCTCAGTGCACTGTCGGTCTCTGGACCGAGTGTTCACTCGTTACAGACAACACTGCCTATCACCGGACAGTGAGCTGTAGAGGCTCCTAGGAAGAGAAAATCTAAGGATAGCAAGACTGGATTCCAAGCCGGGATCTCCACGTTGCTAGTCTAGCGCGCTACCACTGAGCTAATCCTTTCGTTCTCCCTTGGCTTACGCCAGTTAACTAGGGGCGGAGACTCTAGTTTGTGTACCGCGATTGTCCTTGTCTGTAAAGGGTCGAGTGTATATAGTTTAAGTGCACGGAGTACTGAGCTGTGGTAACCCACAGGGTCGCTACTCCCCAAGTAAAATGAATGCAACAGATACCCCTTGCGGGCATTTACCAGAATTAATTAGTATTAAAGAGATAACTTTTGTACTTTTGAACAAAAATATTTTTAATTATACTTCTGAAATATGTGTTATTCCTGGAACAAGATTTTAAGCGATAAATTAATTCCTAAACAAATATTACACAGCACATGACAAACACACGATTAGCACTTCGTTCACTGTCGCTAAAAGTGTCGCTTTACTTAACAGACAAAATTATTTACAATATTACATAATTAGGCAAAATTTTCTTATAGAAATAAGCAGTGATAGAAACAAATTATTACTCGAGAATATTTAAATAAAAATCAAAAGTAAAATCCGATCAATATTCCTGTTTCAAATAAACAGTCTAAATAAAGATCTATTAAAAATTTAGTAATATTCCTACAAAGTTTTGAATGAAAACTATTTAGGATCAAAAGAATCCAATTTTATCATTGTGAAGTAATATAAAAAGGAGTTAAGAACTGCTATACGGTTTGGTTTGGGGATATGAAATCAAACACAATATAGAAGACACAGTCAGATCCTAGGATTGCTATAGTGTGAGTAGTATTGTGAGAAGAAAGGATCACACTTTTTTATTAAATGAGGTACAATATCTATAGAAAGCTTTGTATTAGAGAAAGATAGAGGATTAACTTGGTCTGAACAAGAGATCTTCAACAGTGGAGATGTCACCATCATACTATCTAGTGAACTAACCAAATAAAAAGAAGTTGGCTAAAAAAAAAAATAATAAAAGAATGTTACCGTGACCTCATATATATATATATATATATATATATATATATATATTAGAGAGAGAGAGAGAAGAGAAGAGAGAGAGAGAAAGTGAGAGATACTTCTTTTTAATGTTATTATTTATTGAATTTTTTATTAATGGGGTTTCCTTTATTCATTATGATATAGAAGTACGTCTTACGTAAATCCTAATTATAATTTACCGAAAATTAGGCAAAAAATGTAAAAAAAAAAAAATTTAAATTAAAGTATTTGGGGGGGGGGGGATCGATATTTGGTTTGATTAAATTTTGTCTAATGGATTTTTCTTAGTGGTCGTGTGGTTTAAAAATTAAAAGGAAAAGTAATAGAAAGGCAGCGGTATTATCACACAAAAAATTCGTTTTAGTTGTTAACAGAGAGTTTGCAGGGAATCCGAAAATTGTTGTAAACATTAGAATTAAACCCAATGTTACCGTTTCGGTCACAAAATCAAATCTTTTGTGACTTACAATGAAAATTTTTTGGATTCTTACATTCGTCCACTGTATATAAGCATCAGTAACCTAGGCGAGTGTACACAACAATCTATATAGGACGTATTTTTAGCACATGAATACGTAAGCAATATTCCTGAGCAAGTGTTTAGCCAATACCTGCTACAGAGTATAACTATCCTCCATAATACAGATCTTAATAATATTAATTATACAAAAGCCGATAAGGTTTTCAATAAAGTTCGTTTTAATATTTGAACTTTTTAAATCGAGCTCATCTTTATCCACCTTCTCTTCATGTACGATTCTGAGAACTGGCTCAAATGTTATGACGTCTCAATGGTATTGACTAGTTAATAAAATTGAAGACTTAAAGTTAGCATAGCATTCTGGTACAGACTTCCTTATTCCGGATACTTGGCGGAGCAATGTGATCGCCAAGTTTCTTCAAAATCCTCTAAAGAATCTTCATTGGTTTGCAAGATTCAGTTTTTCTTGGCCGTTATGGAAAAATCTGCTGTGAATTGTAACAGCAACCAAAGAGAAGCTCAGCAACCAAAGAGAGCAAAGAGAAACTCAACCACTCTCTCGGACTGGAGTGGAAGAAGCTGTATAAATATAGTAGTGGACAGTCCATAAAAAGGACAGTTGAATTCAGTTCAATATATCCAATCGCTACGTGTCATTTTCATACTACTCTACCTTAAACATTGCTCTATTGTAAAGTCCTGCCAGTCTTTTTCTCTTAATTAATATATTACTTAACCAGTGTTAACCAAGTCTTCTTCTTATATCATCAACCAGACCTAAATTCTCTCCACCTAACACATCCATTATAGTATGTATTATTTTTTTTGTTTAAGAAGTATTAACATTATAAATTTTATTACCGAGTGTAAGTGTTAATGTGTAAACAAAATCTATTTTGTCCCCCTTTAGTGTAACATGGTACATTTCATTATCAGATTATATTTTGTTTTGGTTTTGGTTTTCATGCATCATTGTGTGAAGGCAATGGAAGGATTTAAAACTTGAGGAGGAAAGGTACTAGATAAAATAGCTTGGTAGAAGAAGTGTTTATTTATTTACAAAAATGAAAATTACAAAAGACATACATAATTAATTTGGTAAATAGAAACTCCTAGGCAATGAAAGTATCCGTCTGCCAAACAAAACAAACATCACAAACAAACAACATCATTGTATGTAGAGTAAAAACACACACACACACATACACACACACACACACACATATATATATATAAAAGAACAAATAAAAAATTCATCACGAATAAATCTGGTGTGGAAACACTCGCGCGACATTCTCATAACCTCTCTTGAAAATGACAAATTTTCTTTAAATTTCATTGTCACGTTGTCTTAACGTAAACATAGAGATAGAAGGACAACTAACTAACATTCTCTAACAAGGACAAGCACCAACAGTCTCTAATCGAGGCTGTTAAAAATCCTAACAATTTTGTACAGAAGCCAAAAAAATTTGAACTAATACATTTGAATTTTAACATCTCCGGTTGCTCAGAATCACCTAAAAATAATTATTTCAGAATAATATTCTAAATAAAAGTGTCTGCGCGGCAGACACCAAGGCGAGATGGCAAGTAAGCGGGTGAAAAAACGAAGTGAATAATAATACAAAACAAATGAAAACAAAGTCTTACCGTTTGGTGACGGTGAGTGATGAATTGAAGAAGGGTTGATGAGACGAATGGCGGACTAAGAAAGGAAGAGGTAGAGTATGTGTGTATGCGTGCGAGTGTGGGTGCGTGAGTTGCGAAAGAAAGGAACTCAGGTGAGTTTGGAATGCTTTTTAGAAGCGGAGGTTGCCGTTGTTGAAGCGGCAGGTGATGGCGAATCCACTAAGGTGCAGATGAAATAGCCTCGTGAAAGTGATGGCGCCTAGAGCTGAGTCTTGTTGCTCACCGAAGAGTCAATAATATTAACACGGCGAATAGGTGCGTATAAGGCGACACAAAATTTAAAGGCGAAAATAATCACAGTCTAAGAAGAAGCGGTAAAACAGTGGTTGGCTAATCGGGCGACAGAAGAAGGGAACGGCACAAACGCTGTTGTTCAGGCAAACTATAGAAGACAAGTGAAGAAATTTTTATAGTAAGAATGTGTGAGTTTTAAGAGTGTGGGAAAATAAAAGTAAGGCACGAACCAGGAGAGATAAAAGGCGCCGATAATCCCACCACCAAGAGAGAGAGGTAAAAGGCGGAAAGGCGTGGGAAATATGCGGACGATGAAGTAACAATTTAGAAATAATGAGCCAAAGTTAATCTCTCAAAGGAGCCGCGACCTAACATGCTGCCCACCCTGAAGACTCAGCTTCAGCATTTACTGAGTAGGGAGCGGACAGAGTTTGGCGAGCGAACGGCGGATGGTGCCGGAAGCGGTATGGACGTCGGCGATGGATCACGTCCGGGATAAATGGCGGTAATGCGGCCTGATGGCCATTGGCGGAACATTGTCCTGGTGAACGATCACGACGGTACCAGGGGCGACTCCGCAGCGGGGAGAAGCCACTTTGTGCGTTGTTGGAGGGTATGAAGATACTCCTGGCGCCAACGCTTCCAAAAGTTTTTTTGGATACTTTAGGTGAGTTGCCAACGGGACAGGCGATTCATATTGAGGGCGGTAACATCGCGCTCAGGAGGCGCGGTGAGAAAGCAGAAGACCAGAAAATGGTCGGGCGTAAGGGGCTCCGAATCGTTCGGATCGGAAGAGAGGGCGCACAAGGGGCGAGAGTTCAATATCGCTTCGACGTCGGTGGTCACGGTGAGCAGCTCCTCGTAAGTGAGGCACTGATCACCCACGACGCAGGTGAGGTGGTGCTTGGCGAGGAGTGCGAGAACGGGGGCGCTCATTGTCGCTGGTGGAAGCGGTAAACCGCACTCGTTTCGGGTGCGGAAGTGGGCGATAAGGCCCGCAAGGAACCAGCAGAGAGTGGTGTGAAGCAGCCGGGGTGCGCAAGATCGGTGGGAGAGTGCCCGGAAGGAGAAGATGGGGAAGAACATCATTCCCGAGATGGATGTCGACACTACCAGGTTTATTAAACCTACTATCAGCCAACCGGACGTGGTCAAGACGTGCCAGTTGTCTGGTAGGTCCCTGCAGGGTGTAGGGGGAATGATGTTGTCCAACACCAGCACTGTGATGCGGGGGGGGGGGGGTCACTGCGATGCCACATGAAACGGTGGCGCGGTAGTGCGAGCGGGTGGAGGCGTTGGACCCCAGAGTGTATATGTTGGATTCGGCCGACTGGAGCGGTAGATGAAGGCGCTGAGCGCAGGCGCGGGTAATAATTGCGGTAATGAAATTTTTATAGAAAGAGTAGATATCCGTTAGTTGCTGTAATAAATATATCGGACTGTTGTTAAAACATTCAGAGGATATCGGGTCCAGGCCCAGAAGCTTTGCCTGGAAGTTTTGACTATGAACCGTCTTTTAATTTGGGGATATAGTAACAACACCATCTAGCTAGGTGACGCACCGATAGGGTTCAGTAAAAGCAATCGTAAAGCGACATAAAAATTAGATTTATTAGTCTGAAATAATATTCATGAACTCAATGGCGGAAATGTGGGAATTATTAGCAAAATCTATTATTTTTTGTCATCTTTAGATAATGATAATGATAATGTGATCTTTTGCGTTATTATCCAAATTTTCTTGTATATCGTAATTCAGTTAAATGAAATTGATATTGTTCTACAAGCGCTATATATATTATATATCGCGGGTTCAATTCTAAAACTAGACAAATCGAATTTTCTCGATTTTGAGTTAACTGCTGTAGCGTATTGTTCAGATAGTAACCGTTTCAATGCTAGAGGTGGGTAACTAAAAAAATAACTCCAGATAATATATTATATGGCAAACTAAAATTCAAGAGGGCTCCTTGATTTCAAGATGATTCATAGTTTTATTGAACAAAGTCTATTTTAACAGTAGATCTTTTATAAACTCTGTATAATGCATGCATATGTATATATAATATATATATATATATAGCCTTAAAGGTAGAGACAAGTTTTGCCAAGTTTACTTCCTTTGGGGATAAGATAAAAGTTCTACTTCATGAAGTTAAGTTGAAGTACTCCAAAAGTTCACAGGAAACTTAAATTTTGTGTATTATACGGTGATGTTTTATCCACCAGATGTTCCTCACTTTTCAATATTATTATTTAAATAATATTAAACTTTCATTTTATTATTATTATTATATAAAGAGGGAATTATATTATTTAATAATATTCTTTGTACGAGATATTTTGTGATAATGGTTGTAATTAAAATTGATGTTTCTTAAATTATCATAAAGAAATGTGTATCTGACGGATTGTTCTTATTTTTGTAGAATTCCAAACCTTATGTTTCTTTATTAGTAACCCTGGAAAAATATGACGTGGTGTCGGGAGGGGGGGGGGATAAAAAGTTATCTGAGTTCTATATTTGATTTTATTTGAGTTCTATATCTACGTAGTTCTCAGAAAATGTACGTACGTAGTAGTTCTCACCCCCAGGCTTCGTATATCTTGTCGTCACACACTCTTTTCTTACAAATTGAACTTAAAAGTAGATTTTTACCTTACCTATTATTTAAGTTATAAAATTCTGTAACTTCAACATGGAACAGAATGTTATCCATTTATCGATTTCAAACTATAAATACAATTATTAATGAATTTTGGGATTAAGGAGAAGAGCTGAAAGCTTTAAAAGGATACCTTGCTTTGGCTGTAAAATCAAACGTTCCAAGGGAACTTTAACAAATAATGGAACTTTATTTTAAAACCGTTCATTTGCAATTACAAATGTTGTTAACTGAAACTAAAAATCTTCGGTAACATCACTTATTTAGTTGTTTCCTCTCCAACCAAAATCAGGTTAGTAAAAGACATTATATTATTGTGGTTTCAAAAATAATAATAAAGGGGAATATTCATCATATTCGGTGAATAGCTCAAAATTATTATATATTGTATATCCATAAACAGCTGGTGAAGTTCGTTCAAATAGTGTATTAGGAATTGCAATGAAATGTGGTCTTTCATACAGAACGAGTCCCTTATTTTAAATGTAGCCTCAAACCAGTTCTCGAATCAAATGATTTTTAGATTGTATTATGTAAGGATGGTGTCTCTGTAAAATGCTGAAAATTTGCTTCAATAATGGAAGGAAAGTACCACATTTTCCGTTGAAATCGGTACTCCTAATAATCACCGCATTCAGAAGCACAAGAATGGAAAAATTACTAAAGTATGCAGATCTCAAAGATAAAGTGAAGCGTGGTTTGAATGGTATAGCTATGAACATTTTCCCAACTAATAACGTCCATCACCGGAATTGTTTCCGAAAGCCTTGCTAAATAGTTTTGACTTTATCAGTTTGCCAAAAAAAAAAAAAATTAGTTGCCATTATGCAGAAATCCATAATCCTAACCAGATTAATATGTCCTCTTGGTTGTTCAGATAGAGAGAGAGAAACATTTTAATGCAAATATTTGCAAAACAAAGGGTGCTGCCCAAATAGATCGGGTTGCTAGACACACAGCGTACCAATCAGTCAATCAAGATATATAGATAAAGTGGAAAAAAAAGAAGTCAACACCAATACTACACTATTGAGAGATCCTCAATTCGTCAGGCAAAAACTTTTTACAGTTTATTGTAACATTGAGAAGATACGAGTTTTGCCTAAGATATGCCTGGCCTCGAAAGAGGTCCTCGAATAATTGTGAAAGCTAAAAGATAAATTATTTGAATTATGTATTACTTAACAATTCGATTATTTAAATCACTTACTATTCGAATGTCCCACTCTTTCTTCTTATATAAATATATATCTTTATTTTTATATAAATATAGCAAATGTAAATAATTCGTATCAAAGATTTGATTGAGGAGATTTTAAATGTTTATTACTTGGAAATGATTAATAATATATTTCTTTTTGTCATTAACAGCTTAAAAATGAGATCTAATTATTATTAATTTCATATTGTTTATATTATTCATATTTTAGTTTCTTATTTTTAAGTTGCATTTATTTTGATATAATAATAATATTAATAAGAGAGGAAAGGAATTTTTTTATATATTTTCTGATTAAATGAATTCTGTTTTTAATTTTATTATCTCACCTTGTAATAACAACTGTAGTGAAAGAAAGAAATGAAAGAAAATTATAGTTTTGAAAAATAGTTTAGAATATTTTATAGTTGGAAAAATAGAATTTTGTTAATATTTTAAATGTATCTTAGTGCAGTGAAAAGAGCCAGGTACTATAATTTAAAGTCATTGCTATAAAGAGACAAAGGCACAAGAATCCGTTAAATTAATACAATGCCACTTGGCCAACTGTTTTGTAAGAGAAGGCATTCTTTCGAACAGTCTGCATTCTGCTTTCAAAGAAGATAGTTTTGTTGTAGACACCGTAGTAGAACACTTCAGGACTGTGCCAGTTATAAGTTAAAACATAAGAGTTTATTCCAAGTAATTTCAGTAAATTAATAAGCATATTGCCTGTGTTATTGAATAGCATTTAAATATCCTTAAAGAATATATTTAATTTAATCTACCAGTGTTTTCCTAATTATTCTTATTACTTCTCTCACTTAAACATATATACTCACAAGCCCTTTTACTAAACCGCTCGTGCTACACAAGCTTCCAGCACACAAACACACAACATAACCAATTACATTACAGAACCAAGAGTATTCGTTTTTTTTTTGTTTTATTTTTCTTTTCTCTCTATTTTGTACAGCAGGTTAAAGTTTATTTGTATATCTATAATTGTTCGTGTTATGCCTGATAGTTTGTAAGTCATTTTGTAAGCACATACCAACTCATTTTGCGATGATGTAATTTATTGCAAATAAATAAAATATTCTATTCTATTCTATTCTATTCCATAATCCTAACCAGTACCAAAATTGTCGTAAATTTTAAACGACATATGATGTACTTCGATTTTCCCGTATGTCGTTTCCATTAGTCAGCCTTGGAAGGTTGAAGAAGAAATGAACTAATAATTATTATTATTAATAATAATACAGGTTCCTCAGATTTTATTCCTACACAAGCTCCCATCTGGCTAAAACTTTTAATGCAGAAATAAATAATTTTGGAATCAAAACCCGTCGTCCGCTTATATTTAAAACCCAATTAACTATAGATTGCATGTTCAGACCACGAACGAGGTTATAATGTCCAATAAAGACACGGTTATGTTGGTTTCATTTAACGTTCTTCAATCTAAAGTCAGCTAATTAATGTTTTGCTTGATACATGAAAAATCTGCGAAAACTTATGCAATCAGCCGCAAGACTGAGAATAATAATAATAATAATAACCCGCATACAAAGAACGTTAAACTTCTTTTTTGGAAAGTTTTGGTAGTCAACGTTTTGAAATACTGTTCTTAATTTTTTAATATCATTATTCAATAGGACTTCACTCTTTTTTAGAGATATCCTTCTATAAGTATAGAACATAGTGACTAATTCCTCAAATTGTATTCTTTTTATACTCAGTGAACGATTCGGCCTTGATCGAAAGCCCTACAGTCAAAAACTTGAATTTCATTTTGATGTTACAGTATTAATATCTCAAAATGGTAGTAGTAATTTAAATACGGCTCTTGCATTCTACATTGAAAGTTTATTAAAAAAAAAAAAAAGGTTTTGTAATTAATTTATATCTTTATTTTTGTTTGTTAAAAAACCATTTTAGAAATTGAAAGAATCTTTATTTTCTAATCGTAATGACAAAACAAAATAATAAGATAAATAAATTAGAATATTGAATCTGAAATTAAAATAACTGCATACAACAACTGTTACCAGATAGAGCAATTACATTAAAATGTCTAATAAGAAAACGAATACAAAACAACACGACTGTGTATCCAAATCTCCATGTATTAATAAATTGACATTATTTATTTATCCTTTTTCTTTTATTACAGTTTATTATTTATTTACATTTATTTTCTTCAAATTTTAATTATATCCTACACTCACAGTATAAGGAATATGTGCTATGGAAAGCTAGTAGTGATTAAATTCATGAGCTCTAATTGTTATTCTTATCGTGAAAAGCTCTCCATAGAGAATTTTTTTGGAATGAAACCTGCAGAATCTCAAAATTTCAAAAAATCCAAATTCCGTCATCAAGGAACTGTTGAATAGTAGTAGAATCGATTATTATTTATAAATTAACCAGATTTGGGGGGGGTCACATGATATGAATGGAAGAAAATGCTGGCCAAAGAAATAAACTGAATTTATTATGGAAGGAAGTAGCCGGAGGAGAATTTGTCCAACTAAGCAAAGGCACAAAGAGTGAATGAAATGTTGGCAAGAGATCTTCGAGAGAGAAACTGAATTTTTGATATTAATAGAAAACGTTTATTTGGGAAACGACTTAAGGATTGCCGGGAGCACCATGATTGCATGGTGTTACTAAGAAAACAAAAAAAAAAAAAACCAAAAAACAATCCAATGCCATGATCAGAAGCGAACCCAGTACCATAATATATATGCAGTACCCCTTCTACTGAGCAATAGGATGTGTCCATAATATGGAGATTTATTCTATTTTTTTATATAAACGCTTTAAAACAACCATATAACAATATATATTGTAAAGAATGACTAAGGCCCGAGAGCATTTCATTTGTACGAATATTAGATGAATCAATTAAAAACCCTTAACAGTTTATATCCTTTTTAAAAATGTTTGTTAATTTTATAATTAATGATTATTGAAACTATCGTGTTAAGATATATAAATAAATTAATAGAAAATTAATAAATTATAATTAAAAAAAAAAAAAAAAAAAAAATCTGGTGTGAAACACTCGCACAACTTTTTCTTACTCCAATTCTCAAAATTATAATTGCCAAATTTTATAGTTTGTGTACCAAATTTAATGATATTCGTCGAATACTGAAAAAACTGTCCAGTAAAAGTGCACGTCCGGTTTACTAATTTCCTTGAACCTCAGAATTTCGGCCATCTATTTATTTCTAATTAATTATGTTTGGATGATAGAATTGTATAATCAACTATGATAGCATCAGAGATATTTTCCGTGGTAGCCTGCTTCATTTTGTGGTTGTTGACCAGTTTCGGGCGTTCGCCCATCTTCAGGATGCGTTTGTCAGTCTGATGCTTTCCAGCTCTGCGGAACCAACCACTACAACAAATATGATAGCACTTTAAAGAAAAACATAACCTCACCCCTCCCCTAAAAGTGTCCTTAAATGATTTTTCCCAGAGAAATGTTTTAAATAAAATTTGTAGCTCTTTGTATGTGTAGTTGATATAACATGTTTGAAGAAAATCGTTGGGGCCATTTTTGAGAAAAACGCAAAAAAGTAAAAAAAAAAAAAAAAAACTAGCAAAGTGGTACTTCCGGTTGATGAATGTTGACAGATAACCTACCGTCAGATCCCATGGTGATCTGAACCATCTAAATTTGGATCTTGATATACCTAAACGGAATATCAAGTTTCAACTTTCTACGGTTTTTCGTTTTTGAGCTATGCTGTTCATATACATACATATATATAGACCATTTCCTAAAAACCACTTTTCTGGGCTCAGGAGACCTCAAAACGGATATTTCCGGTGAAAACTCAATAACGAAAATTTGACACGATTACAATACTTCCTCTTACTAGAAACAATAAAATATAATATAATAGATTGTTAAAATCTATACATTATCGGCTGATAAATAACTCTTTGTATCAATCAACATTTATCGGCCATCTATAATTACTAAACTAAGTAGAATGAAAGAAATAATTAATTATTCATTATGTCTATTCCACTTTCTTTTCACCCCATTTCACGCATTTTATTTATCATTTTTACTTTAAACAGCATTGAATCCATAATCCAGGAGTAAAAAAAAAAAAAAAAAAAAAAATGATTAACAAAGTTTATTAATTTTCATTAACATGGGCTGTTTATATTCACAAAGTTTGTCTTACATGAATTTAGTATCTGTTAACAAAGTTGTATATTAAAACTTGTAAACACAAGCGCTTTTTGCGGGCCGGTATATGTTGTGTGCGCGCGTATGTGGGTTGCGCGTATATAAGCGTGTTCACTGTGAGCTATGATTTCATTAAATATTTAACCCTTTCTCATACACTTTTAAATAAACTATTGTTATTGCTTTTATTAACAATTATTAATTTTATTTTCTTATTTTCTTTTAATTTCTTATTGCTGTGTAATATTACATTGTGGAGAGATTTTCGTAATTAAATTTGAACCGGAAATATAAATTCTGAGGTTTCCTGTGTCCGATAAAGTGGTTTTTAGAAAATGATATTTAAAAATAGTGTTTGTTTAAGTGTTCGTATGTGTGTGGCGTACACTAGTTTGGCAGAATTATCCTGTGAGAACATGATTAATTTATCTTATTGAAACAGTTTTAAATAATATGAGATAAGGAAGCTATAACCAAAGTTTACTGCTTTAGAAGACAATTGATTTAATTGTATGTACAATTTATATTCCGATTGTAAGGGAATAAATAGTATGAGGGTGCGTGTGCAATGTGATAATTGTTAAAGTGTTAAGTAGAGGTTAGAAGAGGATGCTTAGCAATCTGGCTTAGTATTCCCCAAGGAAGCGCTAAAAGTTACTTAAGTACAGATATGTTATTTAAGTAGTACTCAAGCAAAGGAAGAATTAAGATTACATCACCTTTGAATCCACCCCACAATTCTACTTCCACAAAGTTTCAAGCTTCAAGTCAAGCATAATTATATTCCTAATTAAACTGCCACTTTTGTTATAAAAAAACATATCTGCTATTTAGTGGAAACCAAATCGGTTTATAAAAAATTTGTTGTGCAACACTGTCACGATTCTTCGTTTTACATGAAGTTCTTATTAATATTATGTTGATGATAGAATCGCATAATATATTGAAATGATGACACTTTAGAGTGAAATTTAACGTTTAACGATTTATACCAACGCTTTTAATGTATATTCATTTTACATCGGTGATAGAACCATACATCATGACTTTGGTGGAAGCTTAATCTTACTGCCCCACCAGAAAGCCCCCCAAAAAAATCAATTATCTCTGGAAAATGTTTCAAATAAAAGCTTTAAATATTTTTGTGTAAAGTTAGTACTTATACTTCTTAAAGTTTAAAGAAAATTGTAGGATCTGTTTTTGAGAAAATTGTGAAAAACTGAAAAAAAATATCCTTTCGTAATGTCGCACTTCGGTGAATGTATTTTGACTAAAACCTCCATGTCAGATCCGTTGGAAATCTTCTTATTCATCCATTGGCGCTTCGGTCTTGAAATGACCCAGGCCTCCTCAACGATCCGTCCCCATTCATCCCAGTCTTCCGCCTTCGTCCACCATCTCCTCATTCCCATTCGTTTCAGATCTTCCTCCACATCTATCCATCCAATCTATCATCTATCCACCCCAATGGGGTCTTGCCGGTCTTCTGACTCCTCCTGGTTTGCCATACAACTTGCGCCTGGAAAATTTCTCTGCATCCATCTTTTCCATATATCCAAGCCACCTGAACTATTTTAATGATAGTCATGATGTCATGATCGTGTACAATTGCATGGATTGGATTCACCAATGATCATGTTCTTTTATGGGACCATATAATATCTGAGCACTTTCCTTTCCCATATTTCTAGCACTCTTTCTTTTATCTTGTAGTGGAAGAAAGAAATGGGAAAATAATAGTTTTGGAAATAGTTAAGTGAAATAATTTTGTTAATTAGCAAGTTCAAATAGTGTATTTTAATGAAGGGGAAAGAGCCAGGTACTATAAATTAGGTCAGTGCTACCAAGAGACAAAGGGCAAGAAACAGTTAGCGTAACTCCCTCCAGGAGGGAAGAGGAGACGAGGAGATCTCAACAGTTAGCGTACACCCTCCCAAGATCTGCAGGCCAAGATCTGCTTGGCAAATTATAACCGACGGAGATCGGAGGCCTGCATTGAATTGAGCAAGAACAAGCTCCGTGTTCTCACGGGTTTCCTCACGGGGCATTGCCGACTTAGAGGACACCTGGTGAAGCTGGGTTTGGAAAGTGATAGCTCGTGCAGATTATGTGGGGAGTTGGTGGAAACTCCATTATATCTCCTAACAGATTTGAGGCTGCCACTCAGAGAAAGTTCAAGAACCTGGGTAGCTACCAGGTGGAGGAGGGGGATATACACTCTCTAGAGCGCAGGATACTGGGGTTCCTTAGGGACTCAACCGATTGAGGTGTTGTAGAACCGATTTTCCAGCTGGGGACATCTGTTCGTGCTGTGGGCAAGCCTGCGGCATCCAGGGGGCATAGCACAATAGACCGGATAAAAGGTCGCAGTGCATTGGCCCCCGCTTCAAAAAAAAAACTCCTTCCATACATACCAGCATTATTTGAAAAGATTAGAACTATGAAGAGAAGACATTCTTTCAGATCAGTCTGAAACAGACATTCTACCATTATATTGCTTCAGGAATCGCTCTCTTAAACTCAGTGCCAGTGATAGAGATTAACATTCATTCTAGATTAACAATTGATTTATTAAGCATATAACTGTAATACTGTAAAGTAATTTAAATCTCTTTAAAGACAATATATTTAATTTTATCTACCAGTGTTTTCTTAATTATTTCTTATTACTTCTCTGCTCTTTAAACATATATACTCACAAGCCTCAAACCGCACAAGCCACAATGTACTACTACTACAACACATCACACTAATAACATTTCAGTCTTGACCCATGTTTCACTAGCATATTATGTTACCACTGGTCTGATGATCGTCTTATATATATGGTAAAGCTTTGCCTTCCTAGACAGCGCCCTGAAGCCCAGAACTTTTTGTATAGCAAACAGGCAACTATTGCCTGTTCCTATTCATCTATTCTGGTCTTTATTTCCGTAGTTACTTCGTTATGGGCTGTCACAACTGTTCCCAGTTTTTTGAAGCGTTAGCAAGAAACAAATCTTCAAACCTCAAGACACTTCAGTTGGTTTGGTGAGCCTGTATTCTTTGTTGCCTTCATATAGTTAGCCTTATTATGGTTTATGTGAAGACCTAAGTGCTTCCACTTCAAGCTCCTGCAAGGCCCCAGATAGGGCTCCTGTTGTACGCGCTGATTTTTTTTTTTTTTTTTATCGGGGGGGGCCAACGCACTGCGACCTCAATCAGGTCATATTGTGCTATGCCCCCTGGGTACCACAGGCCTAACATTATTTCTACAATACCTCCATCAGGTTAAGATCCCTGAGGAATCCTAATACCCTTACGGGCTCTAGAGAGGGTATGTCCCCCTCCTCCACCTGGCTGCTGCCCAGGTTCCTGAACCTTCTCTGAGTGGCAGCCTCGCAGTCTGTTAGGAGATGTATTGGAGTTTCCTCCAACTCCCCACAGAATCTGCATGAGCTGTCACTTTCCATGCCCAGCTTCACCAGGTGTCCTCTAAGTCGGCAATGCCCCGTGAGGAAACCCGTAAGTACGCGGAGCTTGTTCTTACTCAATCCAATGCAGGCTTCCGACCTCCGTTGGTTATAATTTCCCAAGCAGATCTTGACCTGCCGCAACCCGGGGAGGGAGTACCAGAGTTGAGATCTCTTCGTCTCCTCCTCCTTCCTAAGTTCCTCTAACAGAAACTGGTCGCTAATCCCACAAAAAAGTTCCGGCCCCAGAAGTGGGGTCATAGCGCCTGTCTTGGCCAGGGCGTCGGCCATCTCATTCCCTTCAATGCCAACATGCCCCGGCACCCACCAGAGTGCAACTTTGTTCCTGCTGCCCAGATCGTTAAGTTTACCTAGGCATTCCCAAACCATTTTAGAGTTAATGACTGGTGCACCCAGAGCTCCAACGGCTGCTTGACTATCAGAAAGGATTACAATCTCCTGATTC
>JAAEAF010013857.1:0-37840 GCA_011037195.1 Triatoma infestans | reverse complement strand
AACGAAAAACCGTAGAAAGTTGAAACTTGATATTCCGTTTAGGTATCACCTTGGGATCTGACACGACGTTATCTGTCAAAATTCCTCAACCGGAAGTACCACTTTACAAGTTGGATTTTTTACTTTTTTGCGATTTTCTCAAAAATGGCTCCGACGATTTTCTTTAAACTAAAAATATCAACCACATATTCAAAGAGCTACAACTTTTATTTGAAACATTTCTCCGGGAAAATGCAATGAAGGGCACTTTTGGGGGAGGGCTGGGGTTAGGTTTTCGTGTAAAGTGCTATTTCAGTTTATTAGACAATTCTGCCTTCTAAATAATGTTAATCAGAATTAAATTTGTTGTTGAAATTCCGAGTTTGAAAAAAATCGGATAGCCGGAAATGCGTTTACTTTACAACTTTACTAAATAATTTTTATCACTTTTTCGCAATTTTCTCAAACATGGCTCGGACGATTTTCTTGAAACTTCATATATAAACTACGCATGTAAAGATGTACAACTTTTATTTAAAACATGTCTCTGGAAAAATTCATTTAAGAGCACTTTTAGGGGGTGGGGGGATTATGTTATTCTCTAAAGTGCTATCATAGTTGATAATACTACTGTTCTACCATCCAAACAAAATTAATTAGAAATAAATAGATGTCCAAAATTCCGAGTTTCAAGAAAATTAGTTAATCGGAGGTGGTTTTTTTACTGAACAGTTTTTTTCCAGTTTTGACGAATTTTATTAAATTTGGTACATTAGCCATAAAATTTGTCAATTATAATTTTGAGAACTGGAGGAAGAGAAAGTTGTGTGAGTGTTTCACACCAGATTTTTTTCATTTATAGTAAACTCTGGCAGACGGCTCTCGCCATGTTTTTTCAATATTTTGTATTTATTTTTTTTTTTTTTAAATAAAGTATTATTATTATTATTGTTATAATAAACTGTATCTTGACAAAAATTACTCTCTAAGACATTATATATCAATTCTTGGGATGCATACAATTATTAAAGCATGAAATCATTCTAGCGAATGTCTAGAATGTAGACATTCTAGAATGTGGAATACGAAAAGAACATCAAATTGAAATCAACTCTCTCACATGAACTGGATAAACCAAAACTCTGTGGATGAGAATCTGAAATCGGGCAGAACCAAAAAAAAAAAAACCAAAAATTAAGCTACAACCAATAAATTTCTATATATTATTAAACATTGTAGACCCAACCATATATTAAAAAAATCTGGTGCAACAAACACTCACACAACTTTCTGTTTTACTCCAGTATTCAAAATTCTAATTTGCAAAATTTTATAGTTAGTATATCAAATTTAATGAAATTCGTCGATGTTTTTATGGAGAAAATCGCAAAAATGGAAAAAAAGTGTTCAGTAAAAACACATTTCTGGTCATCCGATTTTTTTTCAAACTCGGAATTTCAACAACATATATAAGTCTAATTATTATTAGAATTATATGTATGTGATAGAATTGTGTAATAAACTGAAACAGCACTTTAGAGGAAAATCTGACCCACCCCTCCCCCAAAAGTACCCTGAAATGAATTTTCCCGGAGAAATGTTTCAAATAAAAGTTGTAGCTCTTTGTATAAGTAGTTAATATAAAAAGTTTCAAAAAAATCGTTGGAGCCATTTATGAGAACATTGCAAAAAAGTAAAAAAAAGTACATTCAGTAAAGTAGTACTTCCGGTTGAGGAATTTTGACAGATAATCTACTGTCGGATCCCATGGTGATATCTAAGCGGAATATCAAGTTTTAACTTTCTACGGTTTTTCGTTTTTTTGAGCTATGCTGTTCACATACATACATAGACCATTTTCTAAAAACCACTTTTTTGGACTCAGGGGACCTTAAAACGGATATTAACGGTGAAAAATCGATGATATCGAAAATTCAACACGATTAGAGTACTACTTCCTCTTACTAGGAGAAGAGAAAGTAAAAAATTAGTTTAATTAGTCAAATTGGCATTACCCACATCTGTATTAATAATAGTAGTTTTTATTTGAAATACGTCTTTTTTGCCCGACGATGGGAGTCCTTATTACTGTTATCAAATTTAAAAATAAAAATATCGTATTAAAATCTTAACTATTAAGAAACATTTATTTACTTGGGGGGGGGCTTTTTTATTATTTAAGCAAAAAAAAAAAGAAAATACGTTGTTTATTTAGAATTTAGAAAGGCGGAAACAATAAAAATAATTTACAAATGCCTAATTGGTAGATAATTACAACATTTAAATGAAAGGGGTTGTGATTATTGAAAATCGATATAAATATGCCAAACGGTGTTAAGTTTCCAAGATTTTTTTTCCTTTATAACTCTTTTATTTTTTTACTATAGGGCATTTGAGGTGTCGTATTTCTTTTGGGTAGTCAGCAGTAGTAAAGTGTAGGGTAACAGTTTGTTAACCTTCATGATAAAGGTATATTGTCAGCAGTCTCCGTGAAGTGGTAAACAGTCATTCTCACGGACGATACCTTATGACCTCTTCAAAGTCTTTATAAACAATAGTTATGGATCATAGTTGTATATCTAATTGAATAGTTCATACATATACGTAACTGGCTGCTCTGGTGGTAGTCCTATACAACCACGTGTATATTACATACACAAAAGTGAACATCACAAATAATTTCCATCCAACAGTTATTGAATATTTATGAGGCTTTGCATATATTATAATCGCTAATTAAATGTATGTAACTTGATATTAAAGATAATTATAACATTATTAACAATTTAAGTAAATACTGATGATTATCCACTTTACCAGAGGATAATTAATGGATCAAGCAACTTTATTTATTTATTTATTTATTTGTTGATTAATTTCTGTATTTCAATATCAAATTTATTTTTTGGCCAATAAAATCGTAAATTAATAAATGAATAAATTGAGCTAATATTAATTAAATACATAAGAAAATTTAATGCTACAAATTTCACAGAACCTATTAAAATTAATTTATTTCGAACAATATTACAAATGAAAATGATATTTATATATGTGCAGTTTTCGAGAAAAATTCCAAAAAAAAATCCTCAAAAAACCTACGCTGCAAAAACCGCACTTCCTGTTATTTGAATTTCTTCAAAAATTGGAATTCTTAAAAAATGCTTTTAGTGTTTATTAATATTATATAGATGGTAGAACCATAAATATATTATGTTGAAGTGGTACGTAATTGGAAATCTTGAAGTTATTGTTACCACGGAAACCTTCATAAAATTCAATTTTCCCGGGGAATTTTTTTTTTTTTTTTTTTTTAGTAATAGTGATAGGTATTTATTTGGGTAGATAGTAGCATAGAAAATTCAGAAAAAATCGTTAAAAAATAGAAACCCATCATCAGTAAAGTCACAATTACATTTGATGATGTACTTTAAATACGAAACTTCAAGTTGAAAATGATTGTAAGTTCTTGGTAAATTATCTATTGAATTAATTTTAATTGAAAATATATTCAATAATAATGACTTATTATATTATTAATGTAATAATTTGTGGCGGGTGTTGGTGTAGTGGTTATGAGCATGGATTTGTAAGAGAGAGGTGCCTAGTTTGAGTCCCCCGCGTATAACTGCTAATTTATTCGTTTAAAAAAATGTTTATGCAAAGAAGGTGCTTGCGCCCCCCCCCCACGTCCACGAGACCTAATTTGGAAGTTGGACATTTAAGCCCGCCTAAAAAATAGGCACTACTTTACGTTACTTTTTTTTTCGCAATTTGCTCGGACAGTCAGGCTCTGCACTGAAAGCCCTAGAGGCTTAAAGAACTACTTCATCCCTAGTGAAGGAATGTCGAGAGGCATTGTCGAGACTCCAGGCACCGAAGGTACAGGTGATATGGGTGCTGGACACATAGTGATTGAGGGTAAGTGAGATGGGCCAGAACGGGGCAAATACTCCGTTCATTAGTCCAGAGCCTGTCCTGGGGATCACTGGCGGAGCGATTCGTGCGGCGATTAGGGAGTGGATTCGTGGTAAGCATGAAGAGCACTGGAGGGGGAGGCAGGTGCTACACACAGCAAAAGGATGATAGGCTGTGTAAACGAAGGACCCAAATGACCCTAGGAGCCAGATTTCTCTGGTGATGGGACTACTTACGGGTCATGGCAAGATTCAGGAAGCATCTGCACAAGTTAGGTCTCATCAGCGTGGAACCCTTGTACAGATTATGTCAGGAGGAGGAGGAAACGGCCCGCCACCTGCTATTTGATTGCGTACCAATAACTAAATTGAGGAATGAGACCAATGATCTGATGGTGAAAGTCCTCAAACTCCTTAGGGAGGGAGGGTTCAAGTACTAGAGGTTATCGGGGATGGCACAATAAGCCACTGTTGGCTGCAGTGCCGGGGTATAGCCCACCTGTGATAGGCAATAATAATAATAATTACGTTACTTTTACTTTAATTTAATAATTTCAACAATTAACAATGATGGGATTAAAACTACTAATGCATATAATTAAGATTTAATAACTATACTGGCCTATATCCGGTTGGTGATATAGAATACTATTTTATTAGTATATAATGTAAAAAAGTATTTTAAAGAATTCAATGTTATTATAAAAAAAAATTCTTTTCCATAAAATTGCATTATATAATTAATTTATTATCTTTTATAGTACTTACTTCATTATATAATATTACTCTTGAGAATGGCGTAAAGAACGGTGAAACGTTGAGTACATTGTAAGAAATAATAAAAATATGTCTGAAGGCTAAAAAATTGGTTTTTGAGCTACCTAACTAGAAAAAAAAAGTAATAAATAAATTAGGAACATCAACTTTGAGTTACCAGAGATTTTTCGTTTGAGTAGTTTATTTTATTTATTTTGAGATATTTTCTTAATATGCAGACATAATATCGCTAAAAATAATTCTTTTCCTATTTAGGGGCCTCAAAACACGTATTTCCGGTGAAAGTTCTGTTTCGAAAATTTGACACGACCGCAATACTTCCTGTCTACTTCCTGTAGAGAATATCTTCTAGCCTCTCTGTGTAATCATTTTTAGGAATGGTTTTTCGTCAATAGATAGATGATTTAACAAACAAAAACTGTACTGTAAGACGGGCAGCGGACAATTTTCCTTCAATAATTTGTACCGTCAGGCCGTCATAAAAACGATACTGTTTTTTTATTTATTTAATTGTTATACAGTTCCAATAAAAAATGTATTCTGCCTGTAATGCTGTTGTCTGTAAAGATAATGGAATGACCATGTACAACGTGTACAGGTATCCCATCCAGTGATTTGATCCTATTGGAGTGATTTGTTTATTTTTATTTAGGATGTGAAATTGAAATGTTACATGGATGGGAAATATAATTTGTACTAGTTCATGTCTTTCAGTGAGGTCTGTCAGTCAGTAACAAGTTAGCCTACGATGGATATAACAAGTCTTGTGGCCATCTCAGTTTTAAGACTTCTTTCTGAAACTAGAGTTGTTTTTTGAAAATTGTGGTGGATGGTTCCGCAGAGCTGGAAGGCATCGAGACATTTTCACACACTCTCTGAGTGTGTAAACTGAATTTGCTCTGTGCAAGTCTGTGCTGTCACACTGTCTGAAAAACGCATCCTGAAGATGGGCGAACGCCCAAAACCGGTCGATGACCACAAAATGAAGCAGGCTACCACGGAAAATGTCTCTGATGTTTGTAAATTTTTGATGAAAAGATTTGTATGACCATTCAGTTTGACATAGTGTACAATCGATGTGCTTCTTTTTGTAATGGTTTCAGTGTTTGTCAGTCTTTATGTTCTATTAATTTTCGGCTCATTTATATAAACACAAAATATGTTTGTTGAAGATAATGTCGCTAGCCTCTAGTGGCTGTGGGAATTGGTACTTTTTAGTATTTGGAAGAATGGAAGTAATTTTTGGAGCAAATAGGAGATGCCTTAGAATTTAATTTAATAGGATGTTTTGGTTAAACACTCACTTGGTTTTTTTCTCTCTTCCTACAATTACTGTAATTAATAAAATGTTCTTAAAAGTCCGAATTATTTAAGTTTTACACATAACTATATCTATTTTACTTGTTCTAACAAAGGATATATGAATTATCTAAATATGGCTACATTACTAAACAGACACCCAAAAAATTCCCTATAATACTTAAAAATGGCAGTTTAGAGATAAGCCTAACGTCACAGATTCATTATAATAAATAATTCCGGTGAAAGGTTTCAATCAAAGGTGTAGGTTTATATAGAGGAAGCGTTAGCATTCCAAATTTCTACAGTAGGAAAGTTGTTGAAGCCCATTTTTGAGAAAAATCTAGAAAATTTAGAAACATGAAACTTGGAAATTCCTAAATACTAAAATAAAATTAATAATTATTATAAAAAAAAAAAAAAGTTTCGAAATATTTCAAAACAATACAATAATCTCGAATTACTAAAAAAAAAAAAAAATTGATTTAATTCTTTTGTTAATATTTTCTATAAAAAAAAAAGAAAAGAAAATTCCATTTTCTTTTACAAGAAGAAGAACAGGATAAGATTAAATTTCAATTGGGTAACAATTATTATTATTAAAAATTTATTTATTGATTTAATAAATTGAAAGATTTTAAATAAAAATAACGAAATATTATTTAGAAATCTTTATTAGTATCATTTAATAAATTAGCAATATATAAATTAGAACTCTTTATTTCTTTAATGAGATGGTTTATGATTCAAGTTTCAGTAAGTAAATAAAATGTAAAATCTACAAAAATAATCTGGTGTGAAACACTCACACAACTTTCTCTTATTCCAGTACTCAAAATTATTAATTGACAAATTTTATAGTTAGTGTACCAAATTTAATGAAATTCGTCGAAAAGTGAAAACACTGTCCAGTAAAACTGTCCGGTTTACTAATTTCCTTGAAACTCGGAATTTGGTCATATATTAATTTCTAGTTATTTCAATTTGGATGACAGAATTGTATAATCAACTGTGATAGCATTTTAAAGAAAAACATAACCCCCCTCCCCCAAAAGTCCCCTTAAATGAATTTATCAGGGGAAAAGTTTCAAATAAAAGTTGTAGCTCTTTATATGTATAGTTAACAACTCTGGTTTAAAGAAAATCGTTGGAGCCATTTTCGAGAAAATACCAGAAAACTGAAAATTATATTTCAGTAAAAACGCACTTCCGGTTATCTATTTTTTTTCAAACTCGGAATTTCAACAACATATTTAATTCTAATTAACATTATTTAGATGACAGAATTGTCTAATATACTGAAACAGCAGTTAAGATGAAAACCTAACCCCACCCCTCCCCCAGAAGTGCCCTTAAATGAATTTTCCTGGAGAAATGTTTCAAATAAAAGTTGTAGCTCTTTGTATGTGTAGTTGATATAGCAAGTTTAAAGAAAATCTTCCGAGCCATTTTTGAGAAAATTGCAAAAACGTAAAAAAAACAACTAGTAAAGTGGTACTTCCGGTTGAGGAATATTGACACATAACGCACCGTCAGATCCCATGGTGATACCTAAAACGTAATATCAAGTTTAAACTTTCTACGATTTTTCGTTTTTGAGCTATGCTGTTCACATACATACACACCACAGACACACAGAACCATTCGCTAAAAACCACTTTTTGGACTCAGGGGACCTCAAAACGGATATTTCCGGTGAAAACTCGATATCGAAAATTTGACACGATTACAATACTTCCTCTTACTAGGAGTAAGAGAAAGTAAAAAAATCTGAACAATAATTACTAAATAGGAATGCAATAATCAAAGCAGTATGAATATTTTACAAAATATTGTTTTTTTTTTTTTTTTAAATAAATTTTCACCAACCTTTCGGTAAAACTTGTTTGCCTTCTTCAGAGGAATCTACAAAAATAAAATAAAAAAATAGAAAAATAATTAATTTTCAATATTTTTTTACATTCCTTTTTTTTTTTTTTTTTGCAGGTTCCCCAGAAAAAGGTAAACAATTTTCGCCGAAAGGTTCGTGAAAAATTAAAAAAAAAAAAAAGTTGCGTGTGTGTATAGTTAGCTAAAGTTGTAGTTTAACAGAGGACTGTTAAACCCAAATTGTTTTATCCATCAACTACCTCTGCAGATCCATGTGAATGTTGGGTATGTGTCACTATTGAGTGTTCTATTGATGTCTTTAACATTTGGACTCGCAGGGACTCGAAGATTCCTGCAGAAGTTGGTAATCATCCACTTCCCCCTTTAGGGTTAATTACCTACTGATTAATTCATTTTTGTTTAAATTATTAATTTGAATCATTAGTGCAAACATAAGCAATTTCTTTTTATGTTTAAATATTCTTTTTTATAAATATTATCGTTACGGGCCACTTTTGAAATAACTCTTAAACGCAGCAAGATATCTAAAAAGTGAACATAACGTTTGTTGAAGTATTTTTGCTCTAGTTTATGATGGTGTTAATGTTTTTTTGATTTTATTGCCGCCTTACACCTTAAATCGGTGGTTGAAAGTGACGATTTGCTTTTCACCCCCACTTTTTACTACTGTATTGAAAACTATGAAGAAAAATGCCATTAATTTCACTTCAATATTTCAAACCGTTGCCGACATATTTAACTATAAAGATTAAATTTCCTTTCTTTTTTTCCTATTTTTCTGTTTCGTAAACTAAAATTAAAAGCGTATTTTCCTATTGATTTCGAATAAATAAGTGAGTTCAAATGCTGATAAAACTTAAAAGCTAATTTTAAAACCGTAAGGAACTTAAAAATCAGGTAAAACATCATTAAAACATAACAATTTTGCAGTTTACTTACAAATAAAAAAATCAAATCAAATCAAAAAACATTAACATCATCATAAACTAGAGCGAAAATACTTCAACAAATTTTATGTTCACTTTTTAGATATCTTGCTTAAATAAAGATAATATAAAAAAAAAAAAATCTGACAAGATTTGAAGACTAGAAATTGCTTTTTCGTTGGCAACTGTTTTGTCACCGAGCTGACAGAAGTGTCAGTCAGATTGTTAATTGAAGCCAGTCAAAGAAGACGGCCGCGTGGCTTTTAAACTTGTTGTGTAGAACAACTTTTATGATTTATTTGTTTCTTAATTAGGACAACTAGACATGTTGTAGACGAATAGAACACGTGTCTATTTGGTCTACAATTAAAACAGCGCCTTCTAATTCTCTACTGCATAGAACGAAAAAAAAAAAGATAAAAGTTTAGAATGCTTCCTATAATACATTGTTTACGCATGATTTGATATACTGGCCTTTAAACACTGTAACTAACTATTTTTCTAACCACATTTTACTAATATTATCCCCTTAGAACTCCATAAATAAGCAAAAGACATTTTTGTAATAATATAGTTATTCTGACCAAGTTTTTTCATAGTAGGGAAATGTATCTTCTCTTGTTGCAAGAAGTAAGGGAATGTTTTGAACGGAATATCCACTTCTTTTCTTGACATCCCGGAAAAAGTTCAAATTACGTCTGGGCTAAAGATTTGAGGACATAAATTTTACTAGTAATCACTATCTATTTTAGTGAATAAACATAGAGAAAATATGAATGCGTTAAATAACTTTCGATATTAGTCAACTAGAGGACTGAACTTTCGTGTAAAGTTGCACTCATTAATAGTTGTTAATATACAAAATATGACAGTTTTAAATTGCTTCTTAGAAAAATATAAAATATTTCTATAGAACTGCATGTAAACTTATTCAGTTTATCTTTCCAGGCCAAACTATTGGGGTATTCTGAGATTTATACCTTAACAGCCGCGTCATTTTGTGATCATCTTTCACCTTCAGGCGTTCTCTTATTTCCAATATATTTCTATGAACATGCACCGCTTAATGCAGCAATTTATAAATAAATATCACTGTTCGTTGAAATATCTTGAAATAGGAGGTCGCGCAGGACCAATCGATAACCACAAAATGAAGTAGGCTGTCGTGGAAAAAAAAATCTCAGACGTTTTACAGCACTATTGCGGACCCCATTAAATCTTCACCTGATCTGGGTTTCTAAAGCAAGTATATACTCCGGTAATATTTTAGTTCTTTGAAGACTCTAGGGTATTTTTTAGTTACGATTTTTTTATTCTTATTATTATCTAAGGTGCCTCAACATCTATGGTCATTGGCACCCGGACATTTCTCAGTGTACTGCCGGCCTCTGGACAGTGTTCTCTAGTTACAGACAACACTATCCATCACCGGACAAGAAGCTGTAGCGGCTCCAGAAAAAAATCTAAGGGTAGCACAGCTGGACTTGAACCCGGGTCCTCCGCGTGGGAGTCCACTACGATAACCACTTAGTTCCTTCCCTTTTAGTTACTATTGTCTTTTTATACCAGAAAGTGTGCATTATTCACAGCGACCATATTCCCAAACAATTTTGCAGACATATTGCAAAATGACAGCAAACTGGGAAGGGATTAGCTCAGTGGTTAGCGCACTGGACTCCCACGCGGAGGACCAGTGTTCGAATCCAGCTGTGCTGTCCTTAGATTTTTTCTTCCTAGGAGCCCCTTTTTTTTTTTTTTAGCGGGGGGCCCAACGCACTGTGACCTTGATCCGGTTCCTAGGAGGCCTTACAACTCACTGTCCGGTGATGGATAGTGTTGTCTGTAATGAGAGAACACCGTCCAGAGGCCGGCAGTGCACTGAGAAGGCTCCGGGCTCCAATGACCATAGATGTTTAAGCGCCTTAAATTTAAAAAAAAAAAGCTGGCCAAAACAGTCTGCGTTGCATCCTTTGAGAATTAGGGAAGTTGCACCCTGGTAATGACAATAACTATGTTAGTTTACTATGATAATTATTATGAAACGAAAAAGTATTATCTCGTTAGCCTAAGAAAATATTGACATTATAATAAAGAAAACATGAGATTTGGAAAATTTCAGTTGTCATTAAATTAATTAAAGTGTTATGCGGTTTCAAAGTAATGAAGACAGCTTCTTCTTTCACAACTAAACTGAAAAGTGCTGAGAACAATCTTGACTTTTTATTGAATGTAATAAAATGGGTCCATAATGCTATATAATATCTGGAAACAATATTTGGAATTTTATCCGTCATAGTCGGCTTCTTTATAATATTAATTCTGACCAGATTCAGATTTTCCTCTATATAAAAGTATTTGTTGACTGTTGATGAATTATATTATGAAGAAATTTGGAGAGGATCGATCAAGAAGGAAGCATTCAATTATGCCAACGTTTCGACAGAGTTTTCTGTCTTTATCAAGGCTTTAATATAATAGATAGTCATGAAGATATGGAGAAAGAATTTTGACTGGAACTTTGAAAGATACACATTTGTTACATCGCTGGAACATAAAAAAAAGAAGAAAATTAAAGTTACTAGTTTCTTGTGTTAAATCATCTACAGAAAATAATTGAAAATCATGAAGAAGAAAATCATTGAAGATGAAAATCTTTTTCTGTAGATGATTTAAACACTAGAAACTAGTAACTTTTAATTTTCTTTTATGTTTCTATTTTTTATGTTTCTGCGATGTAACAAATGTGTATGTTTCAAAGTTCCACTCAAAATTCTTTCTTCACATCTTCACGACCATCTACAATATATTAAAGCCTTGATAAAGACAGGAAACTCTGTAGAAACGTTGGCCATAGTTGAATGTTCCTTTCTTGACCGATTCTCACCAAATTTCTTCATAATATTTTCCTCTATTTTAAGAGTTTTCATCAAGTTCGAGTAGATTGTTGATTTCCATATATAAAGTTTTTCTCACACACAGCATTGGAATCAGTGACCGTTGTGACCGTTGACATCAACGGTTTCTGCAATGATATATAAGAAGTTTGATATTTCGTGTTCAGAAATGTTCAATTCAATAGTGGAAATCAGTTCAAGTTAGATTTATAAATTTAGGTTTATAATTTGAATTATATAATTTTCAACTAACTATTAAAGTATGTAGTTTCATTTAATTTTTTTTTTAAATTTTAATTGTAATATTTAATAAACAAGGTCACTGAAGAAGGCATACATCTAATCTAACAACCTATACCACAATTATAAGAGTAAATTGTAAAAATAGTTTAATCTGATTGGCTAAATTTTACGATTAGAGAATGGAGAAATATTTTATTGAATTAAACAAAACAATGAAAGGGATGCCTTCCAACTAGTATTGGCCAGATGAAACACAGATTAGATAATCAATCAATCAGAGATATTGATATATCTTAACTTCAAGAAACAGGCACAATATAAAAAGTCACTTCAAGTCCGTCCATTTAACATTTAACTTAAGAAATTAAAAATATTGACTTTAAGTCAAAAAAATCAATCTCGTCAAGACAGTGAGAGTAAATTAATTTCTATTCATGAGTGGATTATGAAAATTATTTATTTCAAGCGGGTAAACCTTCACAGCCTTGCTTATTTATGCCCCTAGTTATGAAACGTAACACTATTTTCAATCATTTGAAATACCATTCAAATTTGTCGAAATTACCATTAAATAATGTCGAAAAAATGTTACGAAGCTTAAAAAAAAAACAACGAAGTATTCTGCAATACAGCAAACTATATCGATAAATTTTTTTAATTGCAAAATATGGCAAAAATAAGAAGAAAATCAAAAGATTTTTCTTTGAATCAATATTAACGATAATTAATTTGAACCGAATTTCTTGGAATAAAGTGTCCCCCACCCCTCGGTATATGTACACATTTTTCTCTACATTTTCTTAATTATTGCAGATAAAGAAAATGTTTTAGTATAATTATTATAAAAATAAACGAATAAACTGAATTGTTACAAAATAAATAGTTGGTCCATATTGAAAAATGACAAGTTTTCAATAATAATAACAAGCAGTTAGATAGTACATAACAGATGTGTTATTGCAGTACCATACTCCACCGACCTCTATACACAATACAGGGACGACCCCTCGCTAAATTATGTAGCTGCTCATCTTACATTGTCGCCATCTTGGATTCCAAATAGGGGGAGATAGAAGTCTCCTCCCTTAGAGTTATTCCAACTCCAGCAGACTTCACGAACCCTAACCTGTCCAAGTTCCTACTCTTTTCTCTCCTTTCTCCAGTATTATCTTCTCAAATGCTTTTGCTTTATGTATTTAAATGGGCTTCTTATATTAAGACAGTTTTATTTTTTTAAATAATTCATAAAAACGGGTTGCTTTTTTCCCCCTAGGGAATGACTTAATTTCATTTAATTAAAAATCTAAATAATAAATAAGGTATTTTAAAATTTGAATTGATTCCATGAATGGTTGTATAACTAGTTTATTAATCCTTAACCTTCCACTGAAAAGCTCCTTAGGTATGTTTAAAAGTTTCCCTACAAGTTTGAAGTACTCGATCAAAGCAGTAAAACCTATCGGAGTAAAAATTAATTAATGTACGATCGAACTTTGTTTTAAGTTCATTCAGTCCTTTTAAAAAGTAAATCTTTTGTTTAAAGATCAGTTAAATGAAGTTCTAAAACTAAAAAAAAAAAAAACAAACAAAAAATTGAAAACTTTTGTAATATTCAAAATACGAAAAAAAAAAGGATTTTAGAATCATTTGTCCACTCTCCACTACTTTTTGTCATTCAGAATTAAACGCAAGTTTCCATATTAGGTTTAACTTCCTTTAATGATTAATTGGAGAACAATGTCAATTAAAAAAAATTTAAAAAAAAAAATGAAAATTAAAGAACAAGGATTACGTTTTACTTATGTGTTACGATAAAATATTTATTTATTATCATTTGAAATCTGTTCCGGACGAAAGGCACAAGAGGAAGTTGACAATAAATAATGAGAGTTACGAAAAATATTTAGAATAAGCGAATTCTTAAAAAAAAGAAAAAGAAAACTAAAAGATTAAAATAACAATATTAAAATCTAGAGTGTTCGTTCAATAATACTAAAAACATGCATTAATTAAGATTAAAAAACAAAAACGAATTGTTCAGAATAAAATAATGAAAATTGTAGAATATAAAAAACATATAACCTTAAAGTTTAAATAGAATTATATACAATCAATTTTATGAACCAATAAAAAAAAGCTACGAAACAAGAAGATAAACAATATAAATGATTAACAAGAAGTTAATCATTTACTTATAAATACCGGATAATTAAACGAAGTTGAAAAATTCATTAAATTGAAGATGATCTAGTTTTTAGTTAAATATAAAATAAATAAGATCTAGGAAACAACGATCAAGATGGAACTAAAAGTTTCATTCTTGTATATTTAATTTTATAGGCTATTTTAATAATTGTTGAGATTATTGAATATGTGGATGGGGATCTGCTATGCTGGATAACATCTGGGATTTTATCCGTCTTAGCATGCTTATTTATATTTTTCCTGACAGATTTTTGGGTTCTCATCCGTACGCAGAATAAGGCTATCAATTCGTGTAGAGTGTTGACTTCAACTTAATGTTTTCAGTCAGGAACATCATAAATAAGCACGCCTACGATGGTTAAAATCCTAGATCGTTGAGATTAGTTTCAATTTTGAATAATCAACCTAGTTAATTTGTTTAAAATGATAACAAAAGGTCATATTTTCAAAGGAAACAAATAAACATCAGAGATATTTTCTGTGATAGCCTGCTGCTTCTTTTTGTGATCATCGACCGAAAGCAAATTTAGTTGATACACTCGTATCAAGTAAATTTAGTTGAGTGTATTTACTTAAGGGTATGAACTAAATTTGCTCTGTTCAAATCTATGTTATCACCCTGTTTGAGAAAAAGCATCCTGATGATAGGCGAACGCCGGAAACCGGTCTATGACCACCAAAAGAAGCAGGCTATCATGGAAAATAACTCTGATGCTTTCCAGCTCTGCGGAACCAACCACAAGAAACAAATAAACATTGTTTATTTTGTTCTACTGAAAAAAAAAATACATTCATTAGAGTGAACATGCAATGATGGCATTTGACTGAAGCATAGGTGTATGACGATCAAGAATGAAGAATCATAAAGAAGCTTGCTAAAACGGATAAAATCTCAGATGTTATCTAGTGTGGCGGACCCAACCACATATTCATAATCAAGAGTAAATTTCTGCAATTTTTTTGTGTTTTTGTTGTATGTTACCGCATACATACATACACACTCACACACACCACAGACCATCCATTCACTAGAAAACAAGTTTTGTCGTAACTTAAAACATGTACATTTCGTAAAATATCAATTCCGAAAATTTCGCATTATCACAATACATAAAACAGCTACAAAAGTAGCATTTCAGTCAGGAACATCATAAATAAGCACGCTACGATGGTTTTTTACGATTAGATTTGGAGCCCTAAATAACTTTCTCTTAGTTTATAAAATGAATTGAATGAATGTTTAAGCACATGAATATTATCCTATAACTTTTGGTGAGACGGAGCCTTTTAGAATAAAGAAAAAAAAAGTGGGTCTCAATCACCGCAACTAAAATGTATATGTTGAATATGTTGATGAATTTGCTCTAACGATGGATGAAAATCCGAAACCGGTAAGGAACAAAAGGAATGTGCGTGTGCTAAAATACCAGATAAAATGGATATATTGTGAAATCCTTCATGTTAACTTATGCACGCTAACGGCTGGCTCAGCGTAAGTACGCAAGTCTGGTTCTCACAAGCAGACTCCAGAGCGCCTAGATGGTGCCCCCATATAGCTTGTTGCAGCGAACGATTCATCGCTCAGTAGGAGGAATCTCACTCTTTCCAAGCCCTCGTAAAAGTAGTAAACATGGAGGGCGATCTGTTTCTCAGTTTAGCAAAACTTACAGTGACTACCTGCGGTGACCCAATACTCCATATACTTCCTGAGCCCACAGTGCACGATCGGTGATCCACCATAACCTCAAGGCCATGTGGCCCTGTTTTGCAGGTCTACCGCAAGCTTCTGCCAGTTTTAATCAATTCATTCGCTCGCCTCTGACATGGTCTTATTTATCCATCGGACCTTTAATGTGCTGCAAACCCAGGATGTAAAAATTGATTTTGTCATTTCCCTGGATACCGCAGTAAGGTTTCAGACATGGAAAGATGTATTAGAACTTTCGCGGGCCAATGCGCCCGCTTCTTGGCACCGAGGATAGAGCGCGCTTATTAGAGTTGTCTCCACCTCGTTTAGAAGTTGAATACAATTCCACACTAGCTTAGAATTAACTTGGAAAAAAAATTATCTGGTGTGGTGGTAAAAATTAAAGTTAATAATTAAAAACAGAACTTCATTCGAAGTCTTTCAAAAAAACCTTTCAAGAAATAAACTATTTTTAAAACAGAGTATATCTTATTAAATTTAGAATTCCAAAGAAAATTTCAATCTCTTTGTAATGAAGAAGCGACAAAAAAGGAAAAATCACTCAATTAATTATGTTAATTAGTTGATCGCTTTTATCCGAAACTTTAGGCAATTCTGCTTGTAGTATCCAAGAGTATAATATCTAATTTGAACTTCTTGGCATCTTCTTATTTTCTTTTATTAAAGTTGTCATATCAAATGTATAAAATTGAATAAATACATATTTTATAGCTACTAGATATTAAATAGATATTTTAGGAGATTGTGTATAGTTTTGAACAAAAATTAATGATGTGAGTACCTATTACTTTGCAATTAATACACATTATATTATATTAATCAAATTGATAAATTCTATGATTTTATCCAACATTGCGGCACCTAACCATATGTTCAAAAATCTGGTGTGAAACACTCACACAACTCTCTTTTACTCCAGTTCTCCAAATTATAATTGACAAATTTTATAGTTTCTGTACCAAATTAATTCAAATACGATGAAAACTGAAAAAACCGTTCAGTAAAAGCGCACTTCCGCTTAACTAATTCCTTGAAATTCGGAATTTTGGCCATCCATTTATTTCGAATTAATTTTGTTTGGATGATAGAATTGTATAATCAACTATGATAGCACTTTAGAGAAATACATAACCCCACCCTTCCCCTAAAAGTGCCATTAAATGAATTTTCCTAGAGAAATGTTTTAAATAAAAGTTGAAGATCTTTGTATGTTTAGGTTATATAGTACGTTTCAAGAAAATCGTCGAAGCCATTTTTGAGAAAATCGCGAAAAATTGGAAAAAAAATCATTTAGTAAAGTGGTAAAATAAACGCACTCCCGGTCATCCGATTTTTTTCAAACTCGGAATTTCAACAACATATTTAATTCTAATTAACATTATTTAAATGATAGAATTGTTTAATAAACGGAAATAGCACTTTAAATGAAAACCTAACCCCACCCGTCCCCCATAAATGCCCTTAAATGAATTTTATCAGAGAAATGTTTCAAATAAATGTTGTAGCGCTTTGTATCTGTAGTTGATATACCAAGTTTAAAGAAAATCGTAGGAGCCATTTTTGAGAAAATCGCAAAAAAGTAAAAAAAAAAAAAAGAAAAAGTAAAGTGGTACTTCTGGTTGAGGAATTTTGACAGATAAGGTACTGTCAGATGCTATGGTGACACCTAAACGGACTATCAAGTTTCAACTTTCTACGGTTTTTCGTTTTTGAGCTATGCGGTTCACACACACACACACACACACACACACACATACACACACAAACACACACCATTTGCTAAAAACCACTTTTTTGGACTCAGGGGACCTCAAAATAAATATTTCCGGTGAAAACTCGATATCGAAGTTGACACGATTACAATACTTCCTCTTACTAGGAGTAAGAGAAAGTAAAAATTGATAAATAATGCAAGTTTTCTTTAACCTTGAAATTTTGTCACTTTACTTCGAAAAATGTATAGAAATGGTAGGGATACATGTTCCTATTTAACCAAGGCAGATGATAGTTGTAGTGATTTTCATTGTAGTCCAGAAGATATTGCCAATAACCTTGAACAGGCTCAAATAACAAAGTTGAAATTCTCATAATCCCCTAAGATCAATTTTTTTTTTTTTTTAAATGTTTCAAATAAATGTACCAATAAGATTAGGTCTGTGCACTTTTCACACGTAAGTTTAAAGAAAACCGTTATAGCCATTTTTGAGAAAATCCCCCCCCCCCCAAAAAAACAAAGTCATACTTCCGGTTAACTAATATTCTTCAAAATTTAGAATTCGAGCAATACTATTGATTTACCTTAATATTATTATAGCTATAAAAGTATTTGTTGACCTTTGATGAATTATGTTATGAAGAAGAAATTTGGTGAAGATCGGTCAAGATAGTAATATTCAATTATGCCAACGTTTCGACAGAGTTTCTTGTCTTTATCAAGGCTGCTGTAATATATAGATAGTTCGTGGAGATATTGAAAAAGACTTTTTAAAACATACAGAAAAATCATCAGAAATCATTTTCTGTAGATGATATGAATCAAGTAATTAGTAACTTTTAAATTTTCTTTCTTTATGTTTCTGCGATGTAACTAAAATGTATATGTTTTAAAAATTCTTTCTCCACATCTCCACGACTATCTATATAGATTAAAGCCTTGATAAAGGACAGGAAACTCTGTTGAAACGTTGGCATAATTGAATGTTTCTTTCTTGACCGATCCTCATGAAATTTCTTCATAAAATTATTTAGATGGTACAAACAAATATTTTAATGAAGGGGAACAATGAAAGTGGAAAACTTACGATACTGCTCCCCAAGAACCACCAAAAAAATCATTTTTTCTTTTCTTTTTTTTTGAAAAATGTTACAAAATAAAAATGATAGATATTTATGATTGCATTAATATATGAACTTTAAAGATAATCGCGCAACTAAAAGAAAAAAAAAACATTCAATAAAGGTTGCAATTTTTTGGTTTATATTGTAGTGGAAGAAAAAAATGGAAAAATAATAAGTTTGAAAAATAGTTTAGTGAATTTTGAAAATAGTTTAGTGAAATAATTTTGTGAATTTTTAGCTGGTTCAAATAGTTATTTTAGTGAATGGGAAAGAGCCGGGTACACTAATTTAGGTACAATGCTACTGAAGAGACAAAGGGACAAGAAACGTTAGGATAAGACAATACACTCCTTGAAATATTTAAATTCACTTCGAGATTAATATATTTATTTTAAAAATAGTGGAGATCTCTTGTTTATTTCTTAAACATACACACAAGCCCTTTACAAAACCGCTCACGCCACAAGCTACTACTACAACAACACAATATCACCAATTACATTTCAATATATTTTGACCAAAATATCATTTGCTGTAAGTACCAAAATGGAAGATTAACTTGCGAGACGCTTGCAATTTTTCGTTTTTTGTAAAATTTTGTTTACACACACACACACACACACACACACACACACACATCACACAGATATTCGCTAAAAACTTTTCAGGCTTTGCGTCCACACTTAATGCTTTGGGTTGTGTTAAAACTGCACTTCTTTTATTTAAAAGCACATTAATACTTTCATTACGAAAAGAAATATTATATTAGCTTAGACTCCCAAGGAGATAATTACGATTCCTATACGAATGTAAAATCTTGAATGCTATCCCTGTTTGTTTTTATTTTTTTTTACATTTTGGACCCGAATAAAGGATAAACATGGACTTGCTTTTTACTTTGGATCAGAATGATTATATGCTAGAAAAACTGTCATGTTTCATTTCTGTCAATTAAGCTTATAAATAAGAGATATTTTTTTTAAGACTATGATTGGGATCCCCCTAAGAAAAAAAAAGAAAAAAAGAAACCTATATAAAGTAATATTTATTACAATAATTTTCCAGATGACTACATAGGTAATAAATTTTAGTGTATTCTAATTTAAATTTTGGTAATAATAAAAGGGGAACATCAATGAATGCTAGCTTCATATTACTTGTCGGAAACATAACTCACCATGATGAGGAAGTGATCCTTACGTTTATTAGAAATATCAAGTTACCTGGAACTTTGCTTCTATTGGCTCCTTTATTCTCTCACTCCCTGAATCACCTTCCTATCATCGCCTAACTTTATAATAAACAAGCTGGAATCTTTGATAAGAGAAGGAATTCCACTCCAACATTTCCTTGTTCAAATTCCTTATATATATATCTCCTCTTGCAATCATGTCCCTTACAATGGAAATGAAACCCTCCTTAATAGACGTTTTCAAAATTAATTTAAATTTCTATCCAGAACCATTCAGGGTATTAAATTCTTTACCTTTTTATAAGTCAGTTTTATGCTTTGTCTTTCAAATTTGAAGAACTAGAAGCATCTAAGTAGTAAGACAATAATTTAACTTTTATACCAAATTCATTAATAATAAATGAAATTTTCACTTAATACTTTGAAAAACTCTTAGCAAGTATTAAAATTGAAGTTTTGAGGAATATTAAATTGCACTATAAAATACGCGTACTGTCATAGTCAGCACAACAAAGTGTCGCAATTAACGACAAAATATGTACTTAGCACATAAAATTAAGTGTTTCTAACGGTAATTGATCCACCGCTCTTGGTAGAGGTGAAAACTGTGGCAATGAATGAAAGCTTGTTATAGAATTAAAAAGGCAGGTTTTTGGCAGGGTAAGCGATATGGTCATTTTACCATTCATCGCGAGATGCTTTTGAAGGTTCCTATTACAGGTTTTCCTTCTGACAAAATGTTTAAGACTTTTGTTTTCGAGCATTCTTACAGAGTTAGGTTACCTTCTAGGGAAGATTGGTCAAGATTGGGTCCATTGGTGTGATACCTAATTACCTCCGGTTTTACACGGACGGTTCCAGAATGGATGGTAGGTCTGGAGCTGCGGTCTATTTTGAGACCGGAGATTATTTTGCACGATCTCTTGGTGAATGGACCACAGTCTTCCAGACTGAGATTTATGCTATTCTTTGTTGTGTCTTGGATGAGAGGGTATGTAAAACTAACTTAAAAGGTGTTTGTATCTGCTCGGACAGCCAAGCTGCGCTGAAGGCGCTGAGTTCATGTGTCTTCACTTCCAGGTTAGTGTTAGAATTTTCTAAAAGACTAGAAGACTTTCCTCTCTGAAGGATGTGCTTCTAGTCTGCGTGCCGGGTAGCATGGGAATTTTCGGGAATGAGGAGATGGATAGGTTTGCCAAATTAGACGCCTCTCTCCCTTTCATTGGTCCCAAGCCTGCTGTTGGCGTTTCTTCTGGCACATGTCTGTTAGGCTTCCAATCATGGTCAGCTTCACAGCATTCATCCTTATGGATGAGTTCAGTTGGTTGCCGGCAGTCCAAAATGCTCATCGGGGGTCCAGACAGGGCTATTAGTGAGACGTTGCTGTGTCTTTCACGGAACTCTCTCAGGCATCTAGTTGGATCCCTTACTGGACATTATGGTTTAAGGAGACATCTCTAAGTAATGGAGCTCATGCCGGATCCATTTTGTAGAGTCTGCGAGACAGAGGAGGAAACACCCATCCATTTTATGACAGGTTGCTTAGGTTGAGAGGAAATTAGGTTCAGGACCTTTGGTCGAAACAGGATGTTTGTGGAAGAGCTTAGGGTATTTCCCCTTAAGGTTACTGTCCGATTTGTTCAGACTGCGGTGAATCTTAGATGGATTAGACCCGGGTCTGGATATTTGTTCTAGACCCGGTTTGTTGTTGTTTTCCTTGGGGTAGCTATATGGGCCCAGTGAGGTTCTGGATAGCGTAGGGTTTGGTCTCTCCCCACAGACAAATATAATAACGGTAATTGATATTAAAGCAAATTATACGTTCCACAGAGAAATTTACTGTTATCAATTTAATTCTTAGATTAAGGTACATTTCCTATCAGTTTCTCGCATAATTATACAATAAATAATAATATAACGATCAGGTGGGCTGGTCTTTATTGTTTCACACTCTCGTTCTCTTTCGGCGAAAAAAAGACCTCAAAACATTTATGTAAAAAAAATAAATTATAGTCTAAAAATTGTTTTAATCAAATAATGGATAATTCAGTAAACATTAATAAACAATCATTGGTAAATATGATAAAATTTATTAATGTACTACATTGTTAATCTAAAAAAAAATCTGGTGTGAACACTCACACAACTTTCTCTTACTCCAAGTTTCCAAAATTATAATTGACAAACTTTACAGTTGGTATACCAAATTTAATGAAATTCGTCGGTATTTTTATGGAGAAAATCACAAAAAAATGAAAAAAAAAAACCTGTTCATTAAAAACACACTTCCGGTTTGCTAATTTTCTTTAAACTCGGAATTTTGGCAATCTATTTATTTCTAATTAATTTTGTTTGGATGATAGAATGTGTTTAATCAATTTTGATAGCACTTTAGAGGCAAATATAACCAACCCTACAACTCCCCCAAAAGCTCGCTTAAATGAGTTTACCTGGAGAAATGTTTCAAATAAAAGTTGTACTCTTTATATGTGTAGTTCGCATATTACGTTTAAAGAAAATCGTTCGAGCCGTTTTATGAAAATAGCAGAAAAATTGAAAAATACTTTTCAATAAAAACGCACTTCCGGTCATCTGATTTTCCTCAAACTTGGAATTTCAACAACATATTTAATTCTGAAATTAATATTATTTAAATGATAGAATTGTGTAATTAATTGAAATAGCACTTTAGACGACAACCTAATCCCACTCCCTTCCCGAAAAATGCCCTTAAATGCATTTACCCGGAGAAATGTTTCAAATAAAAATTGAAACGTTTATGTACGTCATGTATATATATAATGGATGTGTTAGGTGGAGAGAATTTAGGTCTGGTTGATGAAATGAGAAGCCTTGGTTAAACTGGTTAACTATGTATAATAATAAAGAGACATAGTCTGCCTGTACTTTACAATAGAGAATGGTTTAAGGTAGAGTGGTATGAAAGTGACACGAAGTGACTGGCGAGATGATGAACTGTAGTGAACTGTAAATTTGTGATTTTTCCGTTTGGGTTTCATTGTTTGTATTAACAACACACGTTTGTTCAGATATATTCTGCATATACAAAACAGGAAGTGAAACATCTACATAACTAGGTACGGAATCGTTTCTACAGTATCCGTTGATGGAGTGTTCAGTGTTATTTTGATGTTCAGCTGCCAGTCTTATTTCTCCTAATCTTTGTACAAAATCTGAAAGTGCTTCAGTACTCAAACTAATACAATTATCCTTTCTTTCTGATAAGTGATTAGTACATCCAGTCTCAGGACTTGATTGAGCGCAATGTCCTCTTGTCATAGACTGTACCTGTTCAAGTGTTATTTCTTCCCAAGGATTTGCAAATTGATATCTCTCCACTTCTTGCGGTTGTTCTTGAACCATATTAACCCCCCGAAATTGTTCGTAGGAATGATGGTGAACAGGGATACGAGATTGCGTGCAGGATGAATGGTTTTGCCATCATTTCACATCGTCGAAAGATTAATTACTAATCATTTCTGTGGATAGCATTAGCGAAACTTGAGAGTTGAAGATGTATAGTTGAGACAATAAGTTTCAAGAAAATCATTGGAGCCATTTTTTCAGAAAATCGCAAAAAAGTGAAAAAACTATTTAGTAAAGTGATACATCGGTTGTGGAATTTTGACAGATAACTTAAGATCCCATAGTGATATTAAAACGGAATATCAAGTTTAAACTTTCTGCGGTTTTTCTTTTTTGAGCTATACTGTTTACATATGTAATGTGATAGCAAGAAGAAAAAAGATGTAATTTTTAAATAAATTATAAATCTAAAAATTATAACCAGTGGTGCCAACCAGCCGCTATCTGCAGGTCAAGAACCGCGGTCAATACACAGTCAAAGGAACGCCGCTAAAACCTTTCAAACAAGGGTCAATACACAGCTAAAGAAACGCCGCTAAACCCTTTCAAACAGGGGTCATTGTACAGCCAATGTACAGAAGCCACCTGGCCTGTATTCCCTTCATACAAGGGTCAATGAACACTCAAGAGGCCACCTAGTTACCATCTATTAACAAACAGTCTTTGTTAACCACCGATTGGCCACCATCTGTCGCCACCCCGGTCATCGACCTACCTAGGGTCAACACACTGCCAGAGATGTCTTAGTGTAGCACGTACTTACACACCAGCAATGTGTGAGTGATACCAATATAAACGACTCCCCACTGGAGGAGGGGATCAGTATTACATCAGTGTTAGATCAGTATCGAATCAGTCATACATCAGTATCAAATCAGTATTCAACAGTCAGACAGCAGTTCACGTCAGTTCAAGCAGTTAAGTTTCACACATCGCGAGCGCGTCCCTATTCAAGGTTTAAACATTACATTTTAATATTTATTAATCATTTCATAATTCATTTACAACTGTGCATCTTAGTTTTACTATTTCAAACACTTTAAATTAATTGTTAAAATATAGTCTATTTTCATAATTTAGTAGTTCGTATTTCGAGTAACAACCCTCTAAACTCTCTAACTAACAATCGCCTATTCATCACTACAACTCCCTATTCAAGACATCTGATTCCCATACACATACATATAGACACACAGACCCCTTGCGAAAAACCAATTTTTTTTTTTAACTCAGGGGACCTCAAAACGGATATTTCCGGTGAAAATTCGATATCGAAAATTTAACATGATTACAATACTTTCTCTTACTAGGGCAGTAAGTAAAAGTAAAAATAATATTATTACACATAATTATGTGTATATTATTACAATAATTTAGATTTTAATTTATTTATATAATTACCCAAACAAGAATTGACCCTTGGACTTGAATTAAAGAATATTATATTTTAAACATTGTGATCAATGCAAATGGAGAAAGTCATTCACATCAGATTTTTTTTAAAAATCAAATTTTACAATTCTAAGTACACCTCAGCAACGAACATACACCATTCCATAGAAATGTCTCTTCCATAAAAACACTTGCCAATTATTAATTCTATAGATAGATTATTAATATTTTGTTAAATAAAAAAAGTTTTGTTTTAATAAGACAATTTTGTTACTTTTTCCCCCTTTTCTCGATGCATTCTATGCGCGAAAAAAATATAGGGGTTGCAGGTGCATATTTCCCAATGGGATCAATTACACGTTAGCAAACATCTAACTTTGTAGCAGCAAGTTGATTACTGTAATCAGACACACTCACACACATACATATAACTAATAGTATGAACATAAATCATGGTTATGATACCATAATACAACATCTGTCCATAGAGGGGTGAATTTTATTCAGCCAATGTTTAATAACTAATTGGAAGTTAGACCACATTATGGGATGGATACATAGCTTGTGTGTGGTCTTATATAGTAATTTGATTGATTAGAAGTAACGGGTGACTATTGTATTAAAATTATACATTTCAAGCTTCTTTTTTTTTTTTTTTACAAAGAAATGATATGACATACGCCTCATTTACGTCATGCTATATTCAGACAGAGGTAATAATTTTTTACATTTAATGGTTAATATGTAATTGCATGCTAATCAATAAAATAATTTTTGTCTCTCTCTATATGTATTTACTATGTTTTGATTCTTTATTGTATTCGCTTTCACTTACTTCTGATAAGAGGAAGTATTTAGGATGATATCAAATTTCTGAAGTTGAATTTTCACAGGAAATTATTACATGTTTTGAGGTCATCTGAGTAAGAAAAAATTTTTTTAGCAAATGGTCTGTGTGTAATGAACAATAATTAACGAGACAAATCGCTGCAGCTAAGAAACGGTTTGTTTAATCAATACAATAGTTTCAGTGCGTCAAGTTGGCATCCTTGTTTTTAGTTTCTCATCAGCTGTTCGAGAGTATTTGGTAAGCATAACCTCAAATGTAATAATAATAATAATATACTTTATTTATATAAAGGAAGACACATACAATTAGTTTTATATACAAAAGAAAGAAAGGAAACAAGTATATACGGTATTATTAAGTTATCCGTCTGCCGGAGGTAGATTTTTAATCAATTATTGTGAGGCGTGAATAGTATTAATAAGAAAAATAAAAAAACAATAAAAAAAAAAAGTGGACAAATAAATAGATAAAATAACTAAATATAAGAAAATTAGAAATTGAAATACTGAAGAAGTTGATAACGATACAGCTAAGCATGTCGGGCATAATTAAGAAGTGATTGGCAAGAAGATGAATTTAGGAGGGATATTACATGAGATCTGAATAACTTCTTACAGCCAAAATAAAGTAATATGAGTTCTAGAAGAATAGGATACATTCCGCAATGAAATGAAAGACGTCTTCTTTGGATCGAGAGTGACACAGAAAACAGAGTTCCACACCTCGGTGCTGGTATAGTGTGCACTCTACCGTCATGATTCTGTTATAGTGTGTACCCTACTAGTGATGGTTTAGTATGCACTATCCAGAAAAATTAAAACTATTATTTTCCAAACATTTATTATCACGGTTGAACCGTACTGTAATGGAATCGTTTGAAGTGATTCCTGATGTAGTAGATGTCTTGAAGAGGGCGGAAGTTAGTTGAGAGATTTTGGAAGTTAGTGCATCGAATTATTAATACGGATTTTATAAAAATAAACTGTATTTTAACAATAATTTTAACGTATAAATGGTAACTAATAACTAGCAAAATACTTAGGAATAAATAGAAGATAAATAAGTAATAAATTAGAATGATAAAATAAACGAACTAAGATGCACTACTAAAAGATAATAAGTTTAAATGAAACTGTGTATAGTCGCGTAAACTGCTGCTCGTGTATATGGACGTGCTCGTATCGTCGTATAAGATATAATGATCCTCTCGTTGTATATGATAGAGTTTATATATCGGTGTTGGCCACACTCACACCAAGACATCTGTCCTAGTGTGCGACCTTCGTAGTTTGCTGACCTTATTTAGGTCAGTGGCCAACCTTATCGGTGCTTGCTTTGATGTAAAGTATTGAAAAGGGCTTTGTTGTTTGTTTGGCCGGCATTGTCTTGAAGACGGCGGCCTGCTAGGTCGCTGGTTATAAATTGCTCTTTTATTACTGCCATCCTTTGTTAAGATAGCAGCTGGCTGGAACCACTTTGACATTGGTATGACTTTCCATGTCATTACAGTACTTATGGTCGTCCATCATGATGCTAAGCGCGCGAAAATAGTGATCCACTTATTTTCGAGTTTAACCAGCTAAAGGTGTATTTTTTGGTCAACGGGTGGTAAAGAGGGCGGAGCTTCCCGGAAAAGAGATTACTGAATGCCTTACTGTAGTAAGGTTATACTTACTAGAGTAGTAGAGTAGACCACAGATTTTATACAGTACTTCCTTTTGTTGCTTTGTTTCATTTATTTATTTTTAATTTTTTTTAACTCTTTTATTTTTTAAGGTTTGTTTTTTACACTTCTTTTTCAGATTTTACATTGTATTTTTTATGTTTTATATTTATCATATTTATTTATATGTTCCCCATGAATAATTCAGTTTGTATATTCTAATTGCTATGTGTTATTCATTTTTCTAAACTTTTTATTCTAATCTTATGTATTCATTTTTCATATGTATCTGAGTCTTAATTTGTGTAGATGTACCGAAATTCGTCTGTAAATCAAATGACACGAACAGAGTAATAAATAAATGATAAAAAATATTATTTTACACAGTAGATATCATTCGGTTTGGTAGAGCGCACACTATACTGGCATCCACATCTCTTTCTAAGAAAGGACAGTAATTTAAATAACTTTTCTATTTTTTAAATTTATTAATTTTCTACTTATTTTATTTATTAAATTTTCTATTTAAATTTAAATTTAACCTCTAATGTATTCAGCTAACAATGGGGAGCCAGCTTGAGCATTGCACCCGGATGAACAACGCTCAGTGATTAGATTTTTAGTTGCAGAGGGTATCAAAGGTAGTGAAATCCACTAGAGAATGTTGAAAGTGTGCGGGAATAATTGTTTGAACCGTTTGAACGTTTACAAATGGGTAGAACAGTTTAAAAGTGGCCGTGTAAGTGTGTGGGTGTAACGAGCAACGAAATGGTCGACCGGTTGAAGTTGTAACTTCCGCCCTCGAATCTCGGCATTAACGCATTAATTCAGAGCAACAGGCGTATTACTGTTGAGTAACTGATAGCTGAAGAAGTGCACGCGAGTATTGGAACTGTCCATAATATTTTCAGAATAAGCTGCAGTACAAGAAAAACTTGTGCGAATTACGGACGCCCACAAAGAAAGTGGGGTGGGAGATCCTTCCTCATCCCCCCTACAGCCCCGACCTCGCCCTATCGGACTTCAATTTGTTTGGATCCCATAAAGAGGCTCTACGTGTGAAACATTTTCAATCCGATGAAAAATTAAAAAATCCCGTGCAAAAGTGGCTTCGAGATTAATCCAAAGAATTTTATGCCAAGAGGCATACACAAATTAGAAGAACGATGGGACAAGTGTATAAATGTTGCTGGGAACTAAGTTAAAGAAAAGTAGCCAAAGTTTTGTATTGATTAAATAAATCGTTTTTGAGCTACAGCGATTTGTCTCGTTATTTACTAAATGACCCTCGTATTTCAAAAATGAAAAATCGCCAGAAGCTCTAAAATTTATATTCCGTTTTGGTACTAGCAACGCAGTTTTATAAGAAGGTTTCAGAAAAAATGCATCAACCATATTGCTGAATGTTTCTTTTTTTTCAGTTTTTTTACGATGTTCTCAAAAACTGTTCCGACGATTTTATTCAAACTTCGTATAATATCTACATACATAAATGCCGTCGATCACGTTTATTTGAAACATTTTTCAGATAAAACTGATACGTTAAGTAACTTGAAGTTTTCGCCTAATGTAACTACTTCAGTTTATGGTATGAACGCATAAAACTATACAAATTAATGTTAATTTTTATAATCAGAAATTTTTTGTGTTTTTATGAAAAATTTTATTCCCAAAATAAGTTACCGCATAGTTCAAAGAACTATCTCTTTCACGAATAGAAAAAAATCTGGTGTGAAACACTCACACAACTTTCTCTTACTCCTGTTCTCAAAATTTTAATTGACAAATTTTATAGTTTGTGTACCAAGTATAACGAAATTCGTGGAAAGCTGAAAAAACTGTACAGTAAAAACGCACTTCCAGTTTACTAATTTTCTTAAAGCTTGGAATTTTGGCCATTTTTATTCTAATTAATTTTGTTTGGATGATAGAATGTGAGTAGATAGGATTGACGGGTTCTAGGCCACTTTTTTTGCACAAGATGGCGGCCGTCCCCCTCTCTCACCACAGTCACATTACCCCTCTCCCACCAAATGACCCCCCTCCCCTCCCCCAACCTATTCCCAACTTTTCCCCCACCCCTCCCCCTCCCCTTTTCCTGTAGGCGAAGAAATAATAAAAATTAATTTTTTTTTTGCTTAGGTCAGCAAAAGCGATCTCACAACCTTCGTCATCCAAGTCCATCACTTACACCACTCAGCTATAGTGGTAACTTGGCAATAGTAGTTTTCTTTAGATCCTTATACCTCACCCCCACATACTTCTCCCTCATCTCTCTCATATCCTTTCTCTCTCTCTCACTCTCTCTCTCTATAGATATATAAAATATATACACAGAGACTTAAAGAGAGGCTCTGCCCCACGTACCCCAGGCCAGGGTTCATTAACCTGTATTTTTCCATTCGTACAAAAGTTTATTAACCTCTATGTATGCACAATGTTTGCAATATAATATATTTACTTATTTTTTTTTTTTTTTAGACGGATACTTATGTAAGTTTTTTGGTAAACAATAAACTAAAACTTAATCTATGGTTCCTTCTTATCTATTTTTATCGATCACATGTATATTGACATTTAATACAGTATACATGATTTATGAGTCACTTACCTGTGTAAGGTTTTTGGTAAGCAATTACAATGTAAATCTCCATTTTCCTTTCTTTTCTTTTTTTTTTATCGATCATTATATATTTATAGAATCCAATATATCGGTTATTTTTTTTTTTTTTTTTTTGGCACAGTTTAAAGTTGTTGGACTTGTTATCGACGAAATAGTTAATAATATGTTTTATCGAACTAATTGTTTATGCAATTAAAGAAAGGAGAAAAAGCTAGTGATTTAATAACTGGTGTATCTCAATTTACATACCAAATTCCGCAAATTTAATCACTAGACAGATACTTCGTTTTTTTTTTGGTAAACAGATGAGTTTTTTTTTTTTTTTTGGTAAACAATAAACTAAAACTTAATCTATGGTTCCTTCTTATACACCATACTTATCTATTTTTATCGATCAAGTATATTGGACATTTAATACAGTATATTGATTTATGAGTCACTTACCTGTGTAAGGTTTTTGGTAAGCAATTACAATTTAATTTCCATTTTCCTTCTTTAAGAAAAATCTATTTAGCCTATTATACAAAACACACCGAGGACAGCCGAACTACAGAGCCGATAATAACCGAACAGTCCTTATTTTTTTTTTTTAAAAAAAACATTACACAATCATTTGTAATTAAGTTGTCCAAGTTTTCTAATAATAACCACAGTCCAAATCGTTCGTTAGTAGGTTTTACTTTTCTTCCATAGAGCTGAGAAACACTTAACACTTTGTGCGAGCCCATGTTGTCTCTGCCGATGACCGATTAACACTTAATTACAAAGGACTCCACTATGAGTTAAATCTCCACTTTCCTTTTTAAGATAATTTTTTGTTTTGTTTATCGATCAACTATATTTATAGAATCTAATATATCGTTTTCTTTTTGGTACTGCTTAAAGTCGTTGGATCTGTTATCTAACGCAATGTACGACGAAATAGTTAATAATATGTTTTGTCGAACTAATTGTTTATGCAATTAAAGAAAGGGGGAAAAAAAAAAAAGCTAGTGTTTAACCAGAGATTTAATAACTGTTGTATCTCAATTTACGTATCAAATTCCACATATTTAATCACTTTTCTAATCTAAAACGTACTCAATTTACACACATATTTCCGTCAATTCTTGCAAAGAAGAGATGTAAGTTTTCGGTTAGAAATGTAGAAAGTGCCTTTCTTACAAATTGACATGTAAGAAATAAAAGTAAGAATAGCGATTTATGCGTACATATTAAAACTAGTAATTTAAATGGAACTTATATATTTTTAAACACTTTTTATTAGAGCAAAAGTAATTTTCTCTAGAGATAACTACTGTAAGTTTGCAGTTAAAATTGTAAAAGTCGAAAGTGCGTATCTTAGAGCTTAACATGTAAGAAATAAAAGCAAGAATTGCGGTATATACGCATTTATTAAAACTAGTAATTTAACTGGAATTTATATGTTATACATGTTTAAACACTTCTTATTTGAGCAAAAGTAATTTCTCTCTAGAGATAGTTTGCGGAGTTTCGCAGTAATATCTTACTACAGTAGTATTTTTCTGTAGTCTTTTTACAGGAGTAAGTCTAATTCCACCACAGTGGAAAGCTGATCCTACACAGATAATGTAATTTCCAAAAAAAAAAAAAAATCTTCTATCGAATTAATTGTTTGTACAATTAAACAAATTACTTAAAGAAAGGAAAACTTAGTGGAAAACCAGTAGTCTTTTTATCTCATATAGGTAAGATTTTACCTTGCTATGCTTTCAACGAAGCAGTTTCAACGACCCCCTCTCCTCCTATTGGATTCCGAAGATATCCGAGTTTACCCGAAGTCCTTTCCACGATAGCTATAAAACAGGGGCAGCAAAAATAATATCGAGTTTAATAGTCGGTGTCGTTGGAAGTGTTAGCATGGATAGCTCGAAGGTGTTTAGTGTGTCCCAGCTTTATGTAAGGAAAGTAAAACCAACGAACGAAAGATTTGGACATTGGTTATTGTTAGAAAATATGGAAAATAATAATCTGGTTTCCGATGTCGGTAATATTAATTATACGGAAGGAGAACAATTACTAGTAAACGATAACGGTCTTGCCCCAATTACGGAACCATTTTGCGACAATATTATGCTTGTAAAGATTTGCGGCTTAGAAGACTACGATGGAAAATCTAAACTAGTTAAAAAAGAAATATGTGGCTCTTTTAATAGTCATATACGTGGAAAGTTTGGACAATTGGTCTCTGCAAAACATGGAGTTAAGGCTAAACTACCTTTCCTCTTACTAAGCGATAACCTACTTGCAAAAGGAACAAGAGAAATAATCGGAGAAGGTATAGAAAATATTACCAACAAATATAAAAATCCAGTATGCATTCCTTACAAAGTGGAGTTAGCAGACGTAAAATTAGATAATCTATTGGAAGTATTGCCTGACTTGCTGGAGCAGCTCCGCAAGGAAGATTACTAGCTAATGGACATGGATATAACACAGGACTTTGCTGGAATATTTAACAAAGAGGAAATGAGAAATTATTTAACATGTAACTTTAACTTTTGTAACCAAGGAGAATACATGGAAAACGGTAATGTTATTGTAAATAACGATAAAACAGTTGGGATTGATTGCTTAACATGGTTAACATCTAACGCCAGAATAAAGATTTATAACAAATTCGTATGTCAATTAACGAGTCCAGGTGTTAGTAAACAGATTGGTAACCATATAATCGATTTTATCAACTGTCCGGATACGAGATTAAAAGAAACATTTTCGTCTGCTTCCGCCAAACAGCATGGTATTACCAGATTAGAAGCAACAATATACAACTATAGTATTGGAACCCACCATAATGCATCCTATATTCCTCTAGAAGATTGTTTACACTTATTGGAGAGTAGTAAGATATATTTCCAGGATGCACCGATATACTCGGTTTCTGTTGCAAAAATGTGGACAAAGATTGCGGACGCTTTACAGAACAGTTGTTGTCTTGTATTTAATAATATACTGCAATACGTTTATTGGGGGAACACAAATACAGGAAAGTTAACTGGAATACAGATAAACTTACCGAATGAGAAAGTCTCTAGGAAGAAGATTATAAATTACTTTCTATCTGCGTTTAGTTTTAATTGCTTACCAATTAATTATATAGAAGTTGTAGAAAATACGGACAACAAAGACAACGTTCGAATAATACAAAAGTGCTACATTAAGGCTGGAGAGACCTACTTCTCTAGGTCTAGAACACCATTCTCTACTATTCCAAAAGTTATAGACATCCAGGAAACCGGGCTAGTCTCTACAAGTAATATTATTCCATGTGTTTTAAGGAAAAGAACAAATAATACTAACAGACTATCCCCATATACTATTAAAGAAATAGAGCCACTGTCGCCAGCGTACATAACATCGGCAAGGAAACGAAAACAGGAACTGGAAGAATTAGATGCTAAAAGGCGGAAGAAAGATTATTTGGAAAGGACAGCAGCAATAAAGGAAGAATATAAACAGCTTCTAGAGAAAGAAGAAAAGATACTCCATTTAAGGGAAAGATTAGAAGACTATTTCTACACCCACTGGAAGAATTTACATCCGAATGCCGAGTATAAGGTGTCTGCATTTACCGTTAATAATAAAGGTAAATATCCGTATGTGGGAGTATTGGCCGAAAAAGATGGAAATAAAGAAGTTTATTACTTAAAAGGCTGGCATAAAAATATTTTTATGAATGAATGCATATAACAATAGAGAAGGACTTATTAAAGATGGATACGTTATTATTCCTTACAACGGAATGGAATTAATTAGTCTACCTACAGAAGGAACGTTTGTCACGTTTACTACAAATGGCCTTACAACTTACCATGGCCACACGTTCTCCAAGATAGAAAAAGTAAACTTTTACACCGATGTATGGAAAAGTATGGAAAATATTCCATTTACACAAGAAGACGTGGACCAAATTAAGAACATTACCATGCAAGAGATAAAAGATCCTATTAAATTTCGTGATTGTAACCGTTTAGAAGAAATCGCAGAAGGGACAGAATTGGTAATTACTAGTATTAAGGAAGTTACACACAGGAAGAATCTTCGTTATATATTACAGTTCGAAAATATAAATATGTTCTACTGCTCGAATTACTGGCTGGAAAGAGAATTGGTGGATATGGATTTAAGTTACAGAATAAAAATTAAATTAGATACCCTTAAATATACGCCTAATAGGAATAAGGAAATAGTAATATTTTGTGTGTAAATTAAAGTCAAAATATCCATAATAACACATAATAAAAATGTTGCAAAACGAATATGGTATTTTTTGTAATATATTTGTATTAATAAATGTGTTATCATCTGTAATAGATCCTTACTCTTCTAATTCCTTTGGATATGACAATAAAGAACTTGTTTTAGATAAATTACTGTCACATACTAGTGTTAAATAATAAGAAAACAAAAATTTTGATAAAAATTAACAAAATACATATAAAAATCGTGATGGACTTCGAGTAAACTCGGAAATCTTCGGAATCCAATAGGAGGAGAGGGGGTCGTTGAAACTGCTTCGTTGAAAGCATAGCAAGGTAAAATCTTACCTATATGATTGTGTAATGTTTTTAAAAAAAAAAAAAAAATAAGGACTGTTCGGTTATTATCGGCTCTGTAGTTCGGCTGTCCTCGGTGTGTTTTGTATAATAGGCTAAATAGATTTTTCTTAAAGAAGGAAAATGGAAATTAAATTGTAATTGCTTACCAAAAAACCTTACACAGGTAAGTGACTCATAAATCAATATACTGTATTAAATGTCCAATATGCTTGATCGATAAAAATAGATTAGTATGGTGTATAAGAAGGAACCATAGATTAAGTTTTAGTTTATTGTTTACCAAAAAAAAAAAACTCATCTGTTTACCAAAAAAACTAAGTATCTGTCTAGTGATTAAATATGCGGAATTTGGTATGTAAATTGAGATACACCAGTTATTAAATCATATAGGTAAGATTTTACCTTGCTATGCTTTCAACGAAGCAGTTTCAACGACCCCCTCTCCTCCTATTGGATTCCGAAGATTTCCGAGTTTACCCGAAGTCCTTTCCACGATAGCTATAAAACAGGGGCAGCAAAAATAATATCGAGTTTAATAGTCGGTGTCGTTGGAAGTGTTAGCATGGATAGCTCGAAGGTGTTTAGTGTGTCCCAGCTTTATGTAAGGAAAGTAAAACCAACGAACGAAAGATTTGGACACTGGTTATTGTTAGAAAATATGGAAAATAATAATCTGGTTTCCGATGTCGGTAATATTAATTATACGGAAGGAGAACAATTACTAGTAAACGATAACGGTCTTGCTCCAATTACGGAACCATTTTGCGACAATATTATGCTTGTAAAGATTTGCGGCTTAGAAGACTAAGATGGAAAATCTAAACTAGTTAAAAAAGAAATATGTGGTTCTTTTAATAGTTATATACGTGGAAAGTTTGGACAATTGGTCTCTGCAAAACATGGAGTTAAGGCTAAACTACCTTTCCTCTTACTAAGCGATAACCTACTTGCAAAAGGAACAAGAGAAATAATCGGTGAAGGTATAGAAAATATTACCAACAAATATAAAAATCCAGTATGCATTCCTTACAAAGTGGAGTTAGCAGACGTAAAATTAGATAATCTATTGGAAGTATTGCCTGACTTGCTGGAGCAGCTCCGTAAGGAAGATTACTACCTAATGGACATGGATATAACACAGGACTTTGCTGGAATATTTAACAAAGAGGAAATGAGAAATTATTTAACAAGTAACTTTAACTTTTGTAACCAAGGAGAATACATGGAAAACGGTAATGTTATTGTAAATAACGATAAAACAGTTGGGATTGATTGCTTAACATGGTTAACATCTAACGCCAGAATAAAGATTTATAACAAATTCGTATGTCAATTAACGAGTCCAGGTTTTAGTAAACAGATTGGTAACCATATAATCGATTTTATCAACTGTCCGGATACGAGATTAAAAGAAACATTTTCGTCTGCTTCCGCCAAACAGCATGGTATTACCAGAGATTAGAAGTAACAATATACAACTATAGTATTGGAACCCCCCATAATGCATCCTATATTCCTCTAGAAGATTGTTTACACTTATTGGAGAGTAGTAAGATATATTTCCAGGATGCACCGATATACTCGGTTTCTGTTGCAAAAATGTGGACAAAGATTGCGGACGCTTTACAGAACAGTTGCTGTCTTGTATTTAATAATATACTGCAATACGTTTATTGGGGGAACACAAATACAGGAAAGTTAACTGGAATACAGATAAACTTACCGAATGAGAAAGTCTCTAGGAAGAAGATTATAAATTACGTTCTATCTGCGTTTAGTTTTAATTGCTTACCAATTAATTATATAGAAGTTGTAGAAAATACGGACAACAAAGACAACGTTCGAATAATACAAAAGTGCTACATTAAGGCTGGACAGACCTACTTCTCTAGGTCTAGAACACCATTCTCTACTATTCCAAAAGTTATAGACATCCAGGAAATCGGGCTAGTCTCTACAAGTAATATTATTCCATGTGTTTTAAGGAAAAGAACAAATAATACTAACAGACTATCCCCATATACTATTAAAGAAATAGAGCCACTGTCGCCAGCGTACATAACATCGACAAGGAAACGAAAACAGGAACTGGAAGAATTAGATGCTAAAAGGCGGAAGATAGATTAGTAATACCATGTTCTTTGGTAGAAGTAGACGAAAATGTTCCTTTTAATCTTGTATCCGAACAATTTACAAAATCTGTAATATAATTGTCGATTTTCTTATTAACACCCTGACTTGTTATTTTGACAAATAAACTTATTGCATATTTTAACTTTTGCTACCAAGGAGAGTATAAGAACGAGTGTAATGTAATTTGTGGATAACGATAAAACAGTTGGTAAGAACTGTTTAACTTGGTTAACTTCTAACGCAACAGTTAAAATATGCAATAAGTTTATTTGTCAAAATAACAAGTCAGGGTGTTAATAAGAAAATCGACAATTATATTACAGATTTTGTAAATTGTTCGGATACAAGATTAAAAGGAACATTTTCGTCTACTTCTACCAAAGAACATGGTATTACTAATCTATCTTCCGCCTTTTAGCATCTAATTCTTCCAGTTCCTGTTTTCGTTTCCTTGTCGATGTTATGTACGCTGGCGACAGTGGCTCTATTTCTTTAATAGTATATGGGGATAGTCTGTTAGTATTATTTGTTCTTTTCCTTAAAACACATGGAATAATATCACTTGTAGAGACTAGCCCGGTTTCCTGGATGTCTATAACTTTTGGAATAGTAGAGAATGGTGTTCTAGACCTAGAGAAGTAGGTCTCTCCAGCCTTAATGTAGCACTTTTGTATTATTCGAACGTTGTCTTTGTTGTCCGTATTTTCTACAACTTCTATATAATTAATTGGTAAGCAATTAAAACTAAACGCAGATAGAACGTAATTTATAATCTTCTTCCTAGAGACTTTCTCATTCGGTAAGTTTATCTGTATTCCAGTTAACTTTCCTGTATTTGTGTTCCCCCAATAAACGTATTGCAGTATATTATTAAATACAAGACAACAACTGTTCTGTATAGCGTCCGCAATCTTTGTCCACATTTTTGCAACAGAAACCGAGTATATCGGTGCATCCTGGAAATATATCTTACTTCTCTCCAATAAGTGTAAACAATCTTCTAGAGGAATATAGGATGCATTATGGGGGGTTCCAATACTATAGTTGTATATTGTTACTTCTAATCTGGTAATACCATGCTGTTTGGCGGAAGCAGACGAAAATGTTTCTTTTAATCTCGTATCCGGACAGTTGATAAAATCGATTATATGGTTACCAATCTGTTTACTAAAACCTGGACTCGTTAATTGACATACGAATTTGTTATAAATCTTTATTCTGGCGTTAGATGTTAACCATGTTAAGCAATCAATCCCAACTGTTTTATCGTTATTTACAATAACATTACCGTTTTCCATGTATTCTCCTTGGTTACAAAAGTTAAAGTTACTTGTTAAATAA
>JAAEAF010013856.1:0-16410 GCA_011037195.1 Triatoma infestans | reverse complement strand
AATGTGGACAAAGATTGCGGACGCTTTACAGAACAGTTGCTGTCTTGTATTTAATAATATACTGCAATACGTTTATTGGGGGAACACAAATACAGGAAAGTTAACTGGAATACAGATAAACTTACCGAATGAGAAAGTCTCTAGGAAGAAGATTATAAATTACTTTCTATCTGCGTTTAGTTTTAATTGCTTACCAATTAATTATATAGAAGTTGTAGAAAATACGGACAACAAAGACAACGTTCGAATAATATAAAAGTGCTACATTAAGGCTGGAGAGACCTACTTCTCTAGGTCTAGAAAACACCATTCTCTACTATTCCAAAAGTTATAGACATCCAGGAAACCGGGCTAGTCTCTACAAGTAATATTATTCCATGTGTTTTAAGGAAAAGAACAAATAATACTAACAGACTATCCCCATATACTATTAAAGAAATAGAGCCACTGTCGCCAGCGTACATAACATCGGCAAGGAAACGAAAACAGGAACTGGAAGAATTAGATGCTAAAAGGCGGAAGAAAGATTATTTGGAAAGGACAGCAGCAATAAAGGAAGAATATAAACAGCTTCTAGAGAAAGAAGAAAAGATACTCCATTTAAGGGAAAGATTAGAAGACTATTTCTACACCCACTGGAAGAATTTACATCCGAATGCCGAGTATAAGGTGTCTGCATTTACCGTTAATAGTAAAGGTAAATATCCGTATGTGGGAGTATTGGCCGAAAAAGATGGAAATAAAGAAGTTTATTACTTAAAAGGCTGGCATAAAAATATTTTTATGAATGAATGCATATAACAATAGAGAAGGACTTATTAAAGATGGATACGTTATTATTCCTTACAACGGAATGGAATTAATTAGTCTACCTACAGAAGGAACGTTTGTCACGTTTACTACAAATGGCCTTACAACTTACCATGGCCACACGTTTTCCAAGATAGAAAAAGTAAACTTTTACACCGATGTATGGAAAAGTATGGAAAATATTCCATTTACACAAGAAGACGTGGACCAAATTAAGAACATTACCATGCAAGAGATAAAAGATCCTATCAGATTTCGTGATTGTAACCGTTTAAAAGAAATCGCAGAAATTACAGAATTGGTAATTACTAGTATTAAGGAAGTTACACACAGGAAGAATCTTCGTTATATATTACAGTTCGAAAATATAAATATGTTCTACTGCTCGAATTACTGGCTGGAAAGAGAATTGGTGGATATGGATTTAAGTTACAGAATAAAAATTAAATTAGATACCCTTAAATATACGCCTAATAGGAATAAGGAAATAGTAGTATTTTGTGTGTAAATTAAAGTCAAAATATCCATAATAACACATAATAAAAATGTTGCAAAACGAATATGGTATTTTTTGTAATATATTTGTATTAATAAATGTGTTATCATCTGTAATAGATCCTTACTCTTCTAATTCCTTTGGATATGACAATAAAGAACTTGTTTTAGATAAATTACTGTCACATACTAGTGTTAAATAATAAGAAAACAAAAATTTTGATAAAAATTAACAAAATACATATAAAAATCGTGATGGACTTCGAGTAAACTCGGAAATCTTCGGAATCCAATAGGAGGAGAGGGGGTCGTTGAAACTGCTTCGTTGAAAGCATAGCAAGGTAAAATCTTACCTATATGATTGTGTAATGTTTTTAAAAAAAAAAAAAAAATAAGGACTGTTCGGTTATTATCGGCTCTGTAGTTCGACTGTCCTCGGTGTGTTTTGTATAATAGGCTAAATAGATTTTTCTTAAAGAAGGAAAATGGAAATTAAATTGTAATTGCTTACCAAAAACCTTACACAGGTAAGTGACTCATAAATCAATATACTGTATTAAATGTCCAATATGCTTGATCGATAAAAATAGATTAGTATGGTGTATAAGAAGGAACCATAGATTAAGTTTTAGTTTATTGTTTACCAAAAAAAAAAAAAACTCATCTGTTTACCAAAAAAACTAAGTATCTGTCTAGTGATTAAATATGCGGAATTTGGTATGTAAATTGAGATACACCAGTTATTAAATCATATAGGTAAGATTTTACCTTGCTATGCTTTCAACGAAGCAGTTTCAACGACCCCCTCTCCTCCTATTGGATTCCGAAGATTTCCGAGTTTACCCGAAGTCCTTTCCACGATAGCTATAAAACAGGGGCAGCAAAAATAATAGCGAGTTTAATAGTCGGTGTCGTTGGAAGTGTTAGCATGGATAGCTCGAAGGTGTTTAGTGTGTCCCAGCTTTATGGAAGGAAAGTAAAACCAACGAACGAAAGATTTGGACATTGGTTATTGTTAGAAAATATGGAAAATAATAATCTGGTTTCCGATGTCGGTAATATTAATTATACGGAAGGAGAACAATTACTAGCAAACGATAACGGTCTTGCCCCAGTTACGGAACCATTTTGCGACAATATTATGCTTGTAAAGATTTGCGGCTTAGAAGACTAAGATGGAAAATCTAAACTAGTTAAAAAAGAAATATGTGGTTCTTTTAATAGTTATATACGTGGAAAGTTTGGACAATTGGTCTCTGCAAAACATGGAGTTAAGGCTAAACTACCTTTCCTCTTACTAAGCGATAACCTACTTGCAAAAGGAACAAGAGAAATAATCGGTGAAGGTATAGAAAATATTACCAACAAATATAAAAATCCAGTATGCATTCCTTACAAAGTGGAGTTAGCAGACGTAAAATTAGATAATCTATTGGAAGTATTGCCTGACTTGCTGGAGCAGCTCCGCAAGGAAGATTACTAGCTAATGGACATGGATATAACACAGGACTTTGCTGGAATATTTAACAAAGAGGAAATGAGAAATTATTTAACATGTAACTTTAACTTTTGTAACCAAGGAGAATACATGGAAAACGGTAATGTTATTGTAAATAACGATAAAACAGTTGGGATTGATTGCTTAACATGGTTAACATCTAACGCCAGAATAAAGATTTATAACAAATTCGTATGTCAATTAACGAGTCCAGGTGTTAGTAAACAGATTGGTAACCATATAATCGATTTTATCAACTGTCCGGATACGAGAGTAAAAGAAACATTTTCGTCTGCTTCCGCCAAACAGCATGGTATTACCAGATTAGAAGTAACAATATACAACTATAGTATTGGAACCCCCCATAATGCATCCTATATTCCTCTAGAAGATTGTTTACACTTATTGGAGAGTAGTAAGATATATTTCCAGGATGCACCGATATACTCGGTTTCTGTTGCAAAAATGTGGACAAAGATTGCGGACGCTTTACAGAACAGTTGCTGTCTTGTATTTAATAATATACTGCAATACGTTTATTGGGGGAACACAAATACAGGAAAGTTAACTGGAATACAGATAAACTTACCGAATGAGAAAGTCTCTAGGAAGAAGATTATAAATTACGTTCTATCTGCGTTTAGTTTTAATTGCTTACCAATTAATTATATAGAAGTTGTAGAAAATACGGACAACAAAGACAACGTTCGAATAATACAAAAGTGCTACATTAAGGCTGGACAGACCTACTTCTCTAGGTCTAGAACACCATTCTCTACTATTCCAAAAGTTATAGACATCCAGGAAATCGGGCTAGTCTCTACAAGTAATATTATTCCATGTGTTTTAAGGAAAAGAACAAATAATACTAACAGACTATCCCCATATACTATTAAAGAAATAGAGCCACTGTCGCCAGCGTACATAACATCGACAAGGAAACGAAAACAGGAACTGGAAGAATTAGATGCTAAAAGGCGGAAGATAGATTAGTAATACCATGTTCTTTGGTAGAAGTAGACGAAAATGTTCCTTTTAATCTTGTATCCGAACAATTTACAAAATCTGTAATATAATTGTCGATTTTCTTATTAACACCCTGACTTGTTATTTTGACAAATAAACTTATTGCATATTTTAACTTTTGCTACCAAGGAGAGTATAAGAACGAGTGTAATGTAATTTGTGGATAACGATAAAACAGTTGGTAAGAACTGTTTAACTTGGTTAACTTCTAACGCAACAGTTAAAATATGCAATAAGTTTATTTGTCAAAATAACAAGTCAGGGTGTTAATAAGAAAATCGACAATTATATTACAGATTTTGTAAATTGTTCGGATACAAGATTAAAAGGAACATTTTCGTCTACTTCTACCAAAGAACATGGTATTACTAATCTATCTTCCGCCTTTTAGCATCTAATTCTTCCAGTTCCTGTTTTCGTTTCCTTGTCGATGTTATGTACGCTGGCGACAGTGGCTCTATTTCTTTAATAGTATATGGGGATAGTCTGTTAGTATTATTTGTTCTTTTCCTTAAAACACATGGAATAATATTACTTGTAGAGACTAGCCCGATTTCCTGGATGTCTATAACTTTTGGAATAGTAGAGAATGGTGTTCTAGACCTAGAGAAGTAGGTCTCTCCAGCCTTAATGTAGCACTTTTGTATTATTCGAACGTTGTCTTTGTTGTCCGTATTTTCTACAACTTCTATATAATTAATTGGTAAGCAATTAAAACTAAACGCAGATAGAACGTAATTTATAATCTTCTTCCTAGAGACTTTCTCATTCGGTAAGTTTATCTGTATTCCAGTTAACTTTCCTGTATTTGTGTTCCCCCAATAAACGTATTGCAGTATATTATTAAATACAAGACAACAACTGTTCTGTAAAGCGTCCGCAATCTTTGTCCACATTTTTGCAACAGAAACCGAGTATATCGGTGCATCCTGGAAATATATCTTACTACTCTCCAATAAGTGTAAACAATCTTCTAGAGGAATATAGGATGCATTATGGGGGGTTCCAATACTATAGTTGTATATTGTTGTTCTAATCTGGTAATACCATGCTGTTTGGCGGAAGCAGACGAAAATGTTTCTTTTAATCTCGTATCCGGACAGTTGATAAAATCGATTATATGGTTACCAATCTGTTTACTAACACCTGGACTCGTTAATTGACATACGAATTTGTTATAAATCTTTATTCTGGCGTTAGATGTTAACCATGTTAAGCAAACAATCCCAACTGTTTTATCGTTATTTACAATAACATTACCGTTTTCCATGTATTCTCCTTGGTTACAAAAGTTAAAGTTACTTGTTAAATAATTTCTCATTTCCTCTTTGTTAAATATTCCAGCAAAGTCCTGTGTTATATCCATGTCCATTAGGTAGTAATCTTCCTTACGGAGCTGCTCCAGCAAGTCAGGCAATACTTCCAATAGATTATCTAATTTTACGTCTGCTAACTCCACTTTGTAAGGAATGCATACTGGATTTTTATATTTGTTGGTAATATTTTCTATACCTTCTCCGATTATTTCTCTTGTTCCTTTTGCAAGTAGGTTATCGCTTAGTAAGAGGAAAGGTAGTTTAGCCTTAACTCCATGTTTTGCAGTCCAATTGTCCAAACTTTCCACGTATATAACTATTAAAAGAGCCACCATTATTCTTTTTTAACTAATGTTTAGATTTCTCATCCGTCAGTCTTCTAAGGCCGCCAAATCTTTACAAGCATAATATTGTCGCAAAAAATGGTTCCGTTAATTTGGGGCAAAGAACGTTATCGTTTATAGTAATTGTTTCTCACTTCCGTATAATTATATTAACCGACATCCGGAAACCAGATTATTATTTGTCCATATTTTCTAAAAAATAACCAGTGTCCAAATCTTTCGTCGTTGTTTACTTCCTTACCATAAAGCTGGGGAAAAACTAAACACCTTCGAGCTATCAATGCTAAACACTTCCAACGACCACCCGACTACTTTAAACTCGATATTATTTTGCCTTGCCCCTGTTTTAAGACTATCGTGGAAAGGCTTCGGGTGGGTAAAATCGGAAATCTTCGGAAATCCAAGAGGAGGAGAGGGGGTAGTTGTGGTGAAAACTGCTTCGTTGAAAGCATAGCAAGGTAAAATCTTACCTATATGATTTAATAACTGGTGTATCTCAATTTACATACCAAATTCCGCATATTTAATCACTAGACAGATACTTAGTTTTTTTGGTAAACAGATGAGTTTTTTTTTGGTAAACAATAAACTAAAACTTAATCTATGGTTCCTTCTTATCTACTTTTATCGATCAAGTATATTGACATTTAATACAGTATATTGATTTATGAGTCACTTACCTGTGTAAGGTTTTTTGGTAAGCAATTACAATTTAATTTCCATTTTCCTTCTTTAAGAAAAATCTATTTAGCCTATTATACAAAACACAACGAGGACAGCCGAACTACAGAGCCGATAATAACCGAACAGTCCTTATTTTTTTTTTTTAAAAAACATTACACAATATATGGTAGATTTGTACCTTGCTATGATTTCAACGCGAAGCAGTTTCAAGAACCCCTATATCCTATTAGATTTCCGAAAGATTTCCGAGTTAACCGAAGTCAATCACGATTTTTATATGTATTTTGTTAATTTTTATCAAAATTTTTGTTTTCTTATTATTTAACACTAGTATGTAACAGTAATTTATCTAAAACAAGTTCTTTATTGTCATATCCAAAGGAATTAGAAGAGTAAGGATCTATTACAGATGATAACACATTTATTAATACAAATATATTACAAAAAATACCATATTCGTTTTGCAACATTTTTATTATGTGTTATTATGGATATTTTGACTTTAATTTACACACAAAATACTACTATTTCCTTATTCCTATTAGGTGTATATTTAAAGGTATCTAATTTAATTTTTATTCTGTAACTTAAATCCATATCCACCAATTCTCTTTCCAGCCAGTAATTCGAGCAGTAGAACATATTTATATTTTCGAACTGTAATATATAACGAAGATTCTTCCTGTGTGTAACTTCCTTAATACTAGTAATTACCAATTCTGTCCCTTCTGTGATTTCTTCTAAACGGTTACAATCACGAAATTTAATAGGCTCTTTTATCTCTTGCATGGTAATGCTCTTAATTTGGTCCACGTCTTCTTGTGTAAATGGAATATTTTCCATACTTTTCCATACATCGGTGTAAAAGTTTACTTTTTCTATCTTGGAGAACGTGTGGCCATGGTAAGTTGTAAGGCCATTTGTAGTAAACGTGACAAACGTTCCTTCTGTAGGTAGACTAATTAATTCCATTCCGTTGTAAGGAATAATAACGTATCCATCTTTAATAAGTCCTTCTCTATTGTTATATGCATTCATTCATAAAAATATTTTTATGCCAGCCTTTTAAGTAATAAACTTCTTTATTTCCATCTTTTTCGGCCAATACTCCCACATACGGATATTTACCTTTATTATTAACGGTAAATGCAGACACCTTATACTCGGCATTCGGATGTAAATTCTTCCAGTGGGTGTAGAAATAGTCTTCTAATCTTTCCCTTAAATGGAGTATCTTTTCTTCTTTCTCTAGAAGCTGTTTATATTCTTCCTTTATTGCTGCTGTCCTTCCAAATAATCTTTCTTCCGCCTTTTAGCATCTAATTCTTCCAGTTCCTGTTTTCGTTTCCTTGCCGATGTTATGTACGCTGGCGACAGTGGCTCTATTTCTTTAATAGTATATGGGGATAGTCTGTTAGTATTATTTGTTCTTTTCCTTAAAACACATGGAATAATATTACTTGTAGAGACTAGCCCGGTTTCCTGGATGTCTATAACTTTTGGAATAGTAGAGAATGGTGTTCTAGACCTAGAGAAGTAGGGCTCTCCAGCCTTAATGTAGCACTTTTGTATTATTCGAACGTTGTCTTGTTGTCCGTATTTTCTACAACTTCTATTTAATTAATTGGTAAGCAATTAAAACTAAACGCAGATAGAACGTAATTTACAATCTTCTTCCTAGAGACTTTCTCATTCGGTAAGTTTATCTGTATTCCAGTTAACTTTCCTGTATTTGTGTTCCCCCAATAAACGTATTGCAGTATATTATTAAATACAAGACAACAACTGTTCTGTAAAGCGTCCGCAATCTTTGTCCATATTTTTGCAACAGAAACCGAGTATATCGGTGCATCCTGGAAATATATCTTACTACTCTCCAATAAGTGTAAACAATCTTCTAGAGGAATATAGGATGCATTATGGGGGGTTCCAATACTATAGTTGTATATTGTTGCTTCTAATCTGGTAATACCATGCTGTTTGGCGGAAGCAGACGAAAATGTTTCTTTTAATCTCGTATCCGGACAGTTGATAAAATCGATTATATGGTTACCAATCTGTTTACTAACACCTGGACTCGTTAATTGACATACGAATTTGTTATAAATCTTTATTCTGGCGTTAGATGTTAACCATGTTAAGCAATCAATCCCAACTGTTTTATCGTTATTTACAATAACATTACCGTTTTCCATGTATTCTGCTTGGTTACAAAAGTTAAAGTTACTTGTTAAATAATTTCTCATTTCCTCTTTGTTAAATATTCCAGCAAAGTCCTGTGTTATATCCATGTCCATTAGGTAGTAATCTTCCTTGCGGAGCTGCTCCAGCAAGTCAGGCAATACTTCCAATAGATTATCTAATTTTACGTCTGCTAACTCCACTTTGTAAGGAATGCATACTGGATTTTTATATTTGTTGGTAATATTTTCTATACCTTCTCCGATTATTTCTCTTGTTCCTTTTGCAAGTAGGTTATCGCTTCGTAAGAGGAAAGGTAGTTTAGCCTTAACTCCACGTTTTGCAGAGACCAATTGTCCAAACTTTCCACGTATATAACTATTAAAAGAACCACATATTTCTTTTTTAACTAGTTTAGATTTTCCATCTTAGTCTTCTAAGCCGCAAATCTTTACAAGCATAATATTGTCGCAAAATGGTTCCGTAATTGGGGCAAGACCGTTATCGTTTGCTAGTAATTGTTCTCCTTTCGTATAATTAATATTACCGACATCGGAATCCAGATTATTATTTTCCATATTTTCTAACAATAACCAATGTCCAAATCTTTCGTTCGTTGGTTTTACTTTCCTTACATAAAGCTGGGACACACTAAACACCTTCGAGCTATCCATGCTAACACTTCCAACGACACCGACTATTAAACTCGATATTATTTTTGCTGCCCCTGTTTTATAGCTATCGTGGAAAGGACTTCGGGTAAACTCGGATATCTTCGGAATCCAATAGGAGGAGAGGGGGTCGTTGAAACTGCTTCGTTGAAAGCATAGCAAGGTAAAATCTTACCTATATGATGGACTTCGGGTAAACTCGGAAATCTTCGGAATCCAATAGGAGGAGAGGGGGTCGTTGAAACTGCTTCGTTGAAAGCATAGCAAGGTAAAATCTTACCTATATGAAAGCATAGCAAGGTAAAATCTTACCTATATGACATACGAATTTGTTATAAATCTTTATTCTGGCGTTAGATGTTAACCATGTTAAGCAATCAATCCCAACTGTTTTATCGTTATTTACAATAACATTACCGTTTTCCATGTATTCTCCTTGGTTACAAAAGTTAAAGTTACTTGTTAAATAATTTCTCATTTCCTCTTTGTTAAATATTCCAGCAAAGTCCTGTGTTATATCCATGTCCATTAGGTAGTAATCTTCCTTGCGGAGCTGCTTCAGCAAGTCAGGCAATACTTCCAATAGATTATCTAATTTTACGTCTGCTAACTCCACTTTGTAAGGAATGCATACTGGATTTTTATATTTGTTGGTAATATTTTCTATACCTTCTCCGATTATTTCTCTTGTTCCTTTTGCAAGTAGGTTATCGCTTAGTAAGAGGAAAGGTAGTTTAGCCTTAACTCCATGTTTTGCAGAGACCAATTGTCCAATCTTTCCACGTATATAACTATTAAAAGAGCCACATATTTCTTTTTTAACTAGTTTAGATTTTCCATCGTAGTCTTCTAAGCCGCAAATCTTTACAAGCATAATATTGTCGCAAAATGGTTCCGTAATTGGGGCAAGACCGTTATCGTTTACTAGTAATTGTTCTCCTTCCGTATAATTAATATTACCGACATCGGAAACCAGATTATTATTTTCCATATTTTCTAACAATAACCAGTGTCCAAATCTTTCGTTCGTTGGTTTTACTTTCCTTACATAAAGCTGGGACACACTAAACACCTTCGAGCTATCCATGCTAACACTTCCAACGACACCGACTATTAAACTCGATATTATTTTTGCTGCCCCTGTTTTATAGCTATCGTGGAAAGGACTTCGGGTAAACTCGGATATCTTCGGAATCCAATAGGAGGAGAGGGGGGCGTTGAAACTGCTTCGTTGAAATAGCATGCAAGGGAAAATCTTTACCGATATGAATACGAATTTTGTTATACTTTATTCTGGCGTAGATGTAACCATGTAAGCACTCGCAATCCCCAAACTGTTTTATCGTTATTTACAATAACATTACCGTTTTCCATGTATTCTCCTTGGTTACAAAAGTTAAAGTTACTTGTTAAATAATTTCTCATTTCCTCTTTGTTAAATATTCCAGCAAAGTCCTGTGTTATATCCATGTCGATTAGGTAGTAATCTTCCTTGCGGAGCTGCTCCAGCAAGTCAGGCAATACTTCCAATAGATTATCTAATTTTACGTCTGCTAACTCCACTTTGTAAGGAATGCATACTGGATTTTTATATTTGTTGGTAATATTTTCTATACCTTCTCCGATTATTTCTCTTGTTCCTTTTGCAAGTAGGTTATCGCTTAGTAAGAGGAAAGGTAGTTTAGCCTTAACTCCATGTTTTGCAGAGACCAATTGTCCAAACTTTCCACGTATATAACTATTAAAAGAGCCACATATTTCTTCCTTAACTAGTTTAGATTTTCCATCGTAGTCTTCTAAGCCGCAAATCTTTACAAGCATAATATTGTCGCAAAATGGTTCCGTAATTGGGGCAAGACCGTTATCGTTTACTAGTAATTGTTCTCCTTCCGTATAATTAATATTACCGACATCGGAAACCAGATTATTATTTTCCATATTTTCTAACAATAACCAGTGTCCAAATCTTTCGTTCGTTGGTTTTACTTTCCTTACATAAAGCTGGGACACACTAAACACCTTCGAGCTATCCATGCTAACACTTCCAACGACACCGACTATTAAACTCGATATTATTTTTGCTGCCCCTGTTTTATAGCTATCGTGGAAAGGACTTCGGGTAAACTCGAAAATCTTCGGAATCCAATAGGAGGAGAGGGGGTCGTTGAAACTGCTTCGTTGAAAGCATAGCAAGGTAAAATCTTACCTATATGATTGTAACCGTTTAGAAGAAATCGCAGAAGGGACAGAATTGGTAATTACTAGTATTAAGGAAGTTACACACAGGAAGAATCTTCGTTATATATTACAGTTCGAAAATATAAATATGTTCTACTGCTCGAATTACTGGCTGGAAAGAGAATTGGTGGATATGGATTTAAGTTACAGAATAAAAATTAAATTAGATACCTTTAAATATACACCTAATAGGAATAAGGAAATAGTAGTATTTTGTGTGTAAATTAAAGTCAAAATATCCATAATAATACATAATAAAAATGTTGCAAAACGAATATGGTATTTTTTGTAATATATTTGTATTAATAAATGTACATTTACTATATTAGTTTGTGTTTTCTGTAATAGATCCTTACTCTTCTAATTCCTTTGGATATGACAATAAAGAACTTGTTTTAGATAAATTACTGTTACATACTAGTGTTAAATAATAAGAAAACAAAAATTTTGATAAAAATTAACGAAATACATATAAAAATCGTGATGGACTTCGGGTAAACTCGGAAATCTTCGGAATCCAATAGGAGGAGAGGGAGTCGTTGAAACTGCTTCGTTGAAAGCATAGCAAGGTAAAATCTTACCTATATGAGGAAAGAACTTGGAAATTACTAGCAAAAACGGTATGTGCAATTGCACAAAATTGCAAAGCGATAACTTAAGGACTGGTTTAGGGCATAATCTGTATTATATTCTTGTATATCGGTTGTACTTGGACTAATAGACGTTAGTGTTGGTCAGAATATGTTCTAAATTCCCAAACAGAATTTCGAATTTGGATATAATGCAATCCTTTCCATTTCCTATAGATTTTTTTTTTTTTTTTTTTTTTTTGGCCTTGGCTGCAGAGGCCATAGCCATAGGGTATAGTAGAGAAAACCATACAAGGGGCAAGGAGATGACCGCCATGGCCAGAATTGATCCCCCGCACTTCAATCGCTCCCTACACTAAAAATAATCCTATTTCGCATACACTCGAACACCCATTCTAATAAATACATCCATACAAATAAATATAGCCATTCACAACTTAACATACACTAATCTAATAAATATACTGGGGTGGAGTACTTGATATTCCTATCACCCCTGATGTCTTCTATCCTAATATGTTTGATGATATCACTCCATTCATATGCTGACACCGATCGACTTAGTGTATTCTATGATACATTTATATACCTCTATGTTTGCCTCCTCCAATAAAGTCCTATAGCTAAAGGGAGAAGTCGACAGAGTTATGATTTTATCCAAAAATGTTTTTCTTTCTCTATCGTACTTCGGGCATGTCATGATAATATGCTCCAGATTTTCGTTTTCGTCGCAGAGATTGCAATTAGAAGAATTCTCCACGCCTATTTTATTTAAATATCTTTACAGATCCCATGATTACTTCGGAGTCTACATATAATTCGACATAATCGTTTGACCATAGTAGTATAGCTAAACCAGGGCTTTCGCCCCACTATTGGATTTAATAACTTATAAAATTTGCCTTTATCGTTAGTCGAGTAAGATATTTGCCATTTCGCCAAGCATTCTGCTTTAGTAACTGAAAATATATCTTTATAAGGGATCTTAATGTGTAGAGGTTCTCCTTCTTCTGTGGCTCTCTTTGCTAATAAGTCAGCTCTCTCGTTTCCTTTGATGCCGATGTGTGCTTTTATCCATACTAATCTAACCTTTGTGCCTTTATTTTTCAATTCTTGCCATATTGAGATTATTTTGGTTTCAATGTGGTTAACACAAGCAGACACCTTATAATTTTTCAGTTTTGTGAGAGCGCTGAGGTTGTCAGTAAACACTGTTATATCGGCTACATTAATACACAGAGCATATTTTAATGCCTCTAAAATCGCAATCATTTCACAGGTATAAACCGTGGCTACATCAGCTATTTTCAACATTTTAGTTACATTTTCCTGGGGGTCATAAAAACTGCACCCACACTTATTATTTATTTTAGACCCATCAGTATATAGTTGGTATGTATCAGGCCAGTTATGATTCACTTGCTCCAAAAATAATATGTTCACAACTTCTGGGCAGACATTCTGAAATTCATTTAATTCTATTATGTCTAAGCGGTTTGTGAAATTATAAGTAGAACTGAAAACTGCTATTTTGGTATCCCTTTGAATATAATTTTGAAACTTCGCGGTATCAGTATAACTAACGGCTACAGGAGGAGATAGTTTCTTTTCCCAGTATTTACATGTAAGGTCCATTTGACCTAAAGTAGCTATCCTGCAATAAATTTCTGGGTTAAACGCCATAACCCGCAAAAGAAACCTATCTGTGAGCATCATTCTTCTATAGCGAAGTGGTAATTCTCCACTTTCGGTTAGGATAACATCTACAGGTGTAGAGTTAAGAAGCCCTAAGCAAAGTCTTATACATTTATTTTGAAGTACATCCAAAGAGTTTAACATAGTTTTACTGGCATGCCCATAAAAAATACATCCATAATCAATTACCGCTCGGATACAGGATCTGTAAAACAATAGCGCCACATTAGGGTCTGCACCCCAATTGTTATATGTTACCATGCGAAGAATGTTTAAATATTTTTCTGCCTTTGTTTTAATATAATTAATATGGTATCTCCAATTTAACTTGCTCTCTATATATAGCCCTAAGAACTTGACTTTTTGTACTACTGGGTACGTATTATTTCCTAAGGTAATTTGATTCCGCAAAGGTACGCTTCTTTTGCGAGTAAAAAGGCAAACTTGGGACTTTTCAGACGAAATATTAAGTCCATTATTAAAGCACCAATTATCTATTTTAGACATTGCCTCATTTAATTTAGATCGACAGATTTCGATATCAATACTTGATATGTATATACATATGTCGTCCGCGTATTGTAGAATTTTAATACCCGATGGGAGTATTTCTTCTAAGTCTACTGTGTAGATTGCATATAATAAGGGGGACAATATTCCCCCTTGCGGTAAACCATTTCTAGACACTAATGGACCGACTAGCCTGCCATTAACTTTTAGGTGTATAAGTCTTTCAGACAATATATCTAAAATATTGTTAATTAATTTAATGGGTAGGCCTAATGTTTTCATTTTATTTCCAAGTATGGGTATTATGATTTGGTCGTAAGCGCCTTTAATATCTATGAAAATGCCCAAAGTGGATCGGCCTAAGGTGAACCCTATCTGTATATCGGTTATCAGTTTAGCTATACTATGGATAGTTGATTTCCCTTTACGAAAACCGTATTGGGATGTTGGGAGTTTGTTGTGGTTCTCTAGCCACCACTCTAAACGATTTTTAATTAATCGCTCGTAGGTTTTCAAGACACATGATGAGAGAGAAATAGGGCGATAAGAATCACACATGTTAGGACTTTTATTTTTTTTTAATATAGGAACCACTAAAAATTCCTTCCATGAAACTGGAAATATTCCAGTTTCCAATATATTATTAAATATCGATAATAATATAAGGAGTGCCGAGTCGGGTAAGTTTTTCAACATGGGATATGCTATCTGGTCCTTACCTGGAGAAGTATTAACATTGTGTTTAATGACACTGGTAAGTTCCACGAATGTAAACTTATTCGTAAGAAAATGGGTTTCATCATTATCTGCTAACTTTATATTTTGTGGCACAAAGTCTGGAGCTAGTTTTTTCAAAAATTCTCCTGTCCACGAGTTTATTATTGTAGGTTGAATATTTTCAGTATGACGATTTTTTAATTTTTTAATTTTTTCCCAGATACATTTTATAGGGGTAGATTTACTTAAAGAATTGCAAAATTCATACCATGATTTCCTTTTGGCATCCCTTATAATTCTTTTAGCGATTGCTGTTTTCTTTTTATAGTTTATAAAATTTATAAGATTAGCTTTATGATTATATTTACGGAAAGCTTCTCTCCTCTCTTTAATTGCTCGAGAGCAATCTTTACTCCACCAAATACAATAGTTTTTACTAGTTTTATTCTGTTTATCACTATTATTATCGTTATTAATAGAGGGAATTGATATGTTACATGCTTCATAAATTTTTTCTATAAATTCTTCATAAGAGAAATTATGATCGCATACGGTACTATTCGTATATTCATTAAATTTACTCCAATCAGCTTTGTTTAAATTCCATTTACGACTAGTGTTATTTATTTTTCTGTTACAGTTTATTTGATTAGAGGTTATTATTATTGGAAGGTGATCCGATCCCAGTGGGTCACAGTCCACTCGCCACTCAAACATGTGCCCTATATCACGTGAGCTAAAAGAAATATCAACAGCAGACATACTTCTCTGTGTTAAATTATTTATATATGTTGCTGATCCATCATTTAAAAAAATTAAATTTGCCTCATGTGCTGCATCCATTAAATTAATACCCTTACTATCCGACCAACTGGATCCGATTGTCATATGGTGACAATTGAAGTCCCCTACAATTAAAGCCGGTTTTGGAATGCTAAAAAAGAATTTTTTCCAATCGATTACAGAAATATTATTAGAGGGATTATTGTAAATTGAGACTATATTTAATATTTTGTCATTCTGTAGTTTTATTTCTAGGCCAACATACAGTAAATTGTTTATATTATAAATGTTATTGAGATATTTAAAATTAAGGTAATTTTTAACTAACAGGGCCACCCCGGATCGACCATCGGGTCTATCTTTTCTAAAAATATTGTACCCTTTAAAGGTATATGTAAACTCTGGCCTGAACCATGTTTCGGACAACGCCACTATAGTTATATTATTCATTAATATATATGCTTCAAATTCCGCTCTTTTGTTAACAACAGACCTGGCATTCCATTGCATAATATTCATTTTACCAGATAAATTTTTAATATTAATTTTTAAAACTGTTTAATACTTGTCCTGTACAAAGTTATGTACATATATACAGCTTATATACAGATGGGTGTACACTTGTATGAACCCAGTTAAAAATAACATAAGAACGCCCACACCTTTGTACAGTTTATTTGAATTTATATATACACGCATTCGTACATAATTAGAATATATATGTGTATTAATTAGAATAATGTTATATGTGTATATACACATACTCAAGCTTCCAATCATTATTATATATATTTTAAATAAGATTTTATGTACACACATTCGTTCGTATTTACAAAACACACAAAAACTAAT
>JAAEAF010013855.1:0-12688 GCA_011037195.1 Triatoma infestans | reverse complement strand
TTTTTTTTTTTTTTTTTTTTTTTTTTTTTTTTTTTTGTGGCATAGGCTATTCGCCATTCAGCCATATCTGGTTATAATGATAGAACTGACTAAGCCCATTCTCTCATCCGTACATACTCTAACCTATCACAATCGCGCCTAATAAATACAGACATAACTAATAATTACATTCACTCTGTAATCTAAACCTAATCAAGATACATACCTGCGTTCATACCAACATTCATACGGTGGAGTGGAGTACTCGATATTCCTCGCACTCCTTATTACCTAACCTAAAGATAAAAAATATTTACAAACCTATAAGCTATATGTACAACTATCTACAGAACTATTGGGATGGAGTACTCGATATTCCTCCATCCCTGAAATACCTAGCCTATAACATTCGTACTACAAACACGCTAATAAATACAATCATACACTTTCATACTTCTTAGTCAGTTCAATTAGAGCTTCTAAAACAGAGATATTATCAGAAAATATAATATCTTCGTAGCGGAAAGGGGCCTCCAAATATCTGTACAGTATTTTTAACATCTTTTCTCTTTCAGTGTTAAATTTAGGGCATTCCATTATTACATGTGTGAAGTCTTCCTGCACATTGCATTGACTGCAATTTGGGGATGCTCTTATGTTAATTTTATATAAATATGCGCCGCAAACAGCATGGTTCGACCTCAATCTACTTATCGTCATGATATTACACTTATTTAGCCCTAATCCTTGGAACCATGGTTTTCTTGGTAATTTGTTTACGAATGTTTTATAAAATTTTCCTTTCTCATTACTTTCATATTCTGCTTGCCAGTTTTTTATAGCTTTATTTGTAATATGATTTTTCAGGTCAGAGGGTGTTAATTTTATGTTGGCGATCTCTCCAGATTTTGTCGCTTCTTTAGCTATCATGTCCACAGTTTCGTTATCTTTAATGGCGCAGTGTCCTCTCACCCAGACAAAATTAACAGATATTCCCCTTTCCGCTAACAGGGACATTAGTTCAAGTATCTCTACAAACAGGTGGTCCAAGTTACGAGATTTATTCAAATTCGCTATTTTATTTAAAACACTCTGGCTATCACTTAGTATTGTGCATTTCTTGGTATTAAATAATGATAATGATAAAATGTACTTAAGGGCCATGATAATAGCGACTACCTCTGCTGTGTAGACTGAGGCGTATTCACTAAGCTGAGCTATCTCGCAGAATTTAAGTTGGGGGTCATACATAGCGCTTCCTACTTTATTATCTAACTTGGACCCATCTGTGAATATTCTATAGGTTTGCGGCCAATTATTTTCCATGAATTCCTCAAATACAGCATTTCTAAATTCTTCAGGTTTTGCTCCGAGGTCAGTTGATGTGCTAACATTAATATCTTTATAAAGATAATTATATTCAGTCGAATAGATTGGTATTGTATCATTAGAAAAAATGATGTTTTTGAATTCTGAAATAAACATGAAACTATTGGTGTAGACAGGAGCAGCTTTTTTCTTCCAAAATGCATAAGTAAGAATTTTTTCATTTAGATGGCATATTTGAGTATAAATTTTTCTATTTCTGCTCATTAATTTTAGTACATATCTATCCGATATTATTTGAATTCTATGTCTCAGTGGAATTTCACAAGCTTCTGCATATAAAATATCCACCGGAGTACTATTTAAGAAACCCAAACATAATCTCAAACATTTATTTTGTAGTATTTCTAATGGCCGCAAAACTGTCTTTTTAGCTTGTCCGTACAGAAAACATCCAAAATCCAACACAGCTCTTATAGTGGCCCTATAATATAACAAAGAGATTTCTGGATCCGCACCCCATTTTCTATGACATGTTGCCCGTAAAATATTTAAATATTTCCCAATTTTGGCTTCTACGTTTTTTATATGAATTTTCCAATTAAGAGTTTTATCCATAGTGACCCCCAGAAATTTTGCTGACATCTCACACGGAAATCTTCTGCCACTTAGATACAGCTCATTGGAGAGATTCAATCTTCGTTTTCTAGTGAATGGACATATAACAGATTTAGATTCAGATATAGACAGACCATTATCGAGCATCCATTTATATAGTTTATCTACAACCACTGCAAGTTCTTGTTTACATTCTTCCATAGTTCTCTTCGTGGTGTAAATACAGACATCGTCTGCGTACTGTAGTAACTTAGTATTTTGAGTGATAATGTTCTCTAAGTTTTTAACATATACTGAGTACAGTACCGGGCTCAGGATGCTGCCTTGAGGCAGACCAATTTTTGATACTACGGGTCCTTCTATTTTATCGTTTATTTTTATATAAATATTTCTGTTTAAAATTAGATTGATAATGTTTTTAATAAATTTAGCAGGAAATTTTTGAGATTTCATTTTTTCTGCCAAGATTGGAAGTTGTACGTTATCGTACGCAGCCGTGAAATCTATAAATAGCGCCAGAGTTACTTTATTTACAGTATAGCCTGAATAAATATCCGTGGCCAATTGTATCTGGCAATCGTGCACAGATTTACCTTTTCTGAATCCGAATTGGCTCTCAGGCAACATTTTATTGTGTTCTAACCACCATTCTAATCTGTATTTAATCATTCTTTCGAATGTTTTCAACAGGCAAGAGGAAAGAGCAATCGGGCGATATGAGTCACAAGACTGTCTGTTTTTACTAGGTTTTAGTATCGAATTTATTAGGTAATTTTTCCATTCATCTGGGAATTCTCCTTTCGTCCACATAGCGTTGTATAATTTTAATAAAATAACTTTTGCTGGGGCCGGAAGATTTTCAATCATTGGGTAATGTATGTTATCCATCCCAGGTGCTGTATTTGAGTGGTGTTTTATAGCTTTATTTAGTTCGTTTATTGTAAAATGCTGTAATAACATATGAGACGATTCATTTGTATTATTTTCAAACTCTATTTTGTTTTGGACGAAAGGAGGTGCTAATTTATTTATAAAATCAACACACCAATCGCCCTGAACTAATGGCATATAACTATTTACAGGTTTTGACAGTAATTTGATTTTTTTCCATATGTCTCCAATTGGTGTGCTTTTATTTAATTTTTCACAAAATTGCTTCCAATGAGTTTTTTTACAATTTTTAAGTATTAATTTCGTTAGCGCAGTTTGTTTTTTGTATTTTAAAAAATTGTCAAAATTAGAGTTCTGCACATATTGTTTAAATGTCTGTTTCCTTTTCTCTATCGCCTCTTTACACTCGTCATTCCACCAATTATTACATTTATTTCCCTTATTATGGCTTTGTTTTGGTATAGAGTTTTCGTTAGCGTAGTTCAGGGCTGCCATAAAATCTGTATAACTGTCGGTGGATAGTACATGTTCATTTATATTATTTCGAAAAGAATCCCAGTCTGCTTTTTTAATATTCCATTTACGTATATTCAGTCTACTTGTAGTATTTATTATGTTATCATTTGATTCCATTAAAATAGGAATGTGATTAGACCCCATGGTATCGTCTAAAAGAGACCATGTAAAAAATGGGGCGAGTTGTGGAGAGCATATAGTTATATCTAACGCCGATTCATTTGTTTGATTTATATTTTTAACTATTGTAGGAAGCCCAGTGTTTAAATAAACTAGATTATTATCATGAATTGCTTCTAATAGAGAGCGACCTTTGGTATCTGTGTAGCTGGAGCCAAACACTTGATTGTGTACATTAAAGTCACCTCCTAGTATAAATGGAGGGGGTATACTTTTAATAAACTTGTCCCATTCTGCACAAGTAATGTTATTTTTCGGGCTATTGTAAACAGATACAATTGATAATAATCTATTATTTTGTAACGTTGGTACAGAAATCCCCACTACCATCAGATCATTTATATTATATAAATTTTGAATTTCTGTGAAACCTATTTTATTACTAATTAATATTGCTACCCCTGCCTTTCCATCTAATCTGTCATTTCTGGCTAAGTTATACCCTGTAAACTTAACCACAGAGTTTGGTTTGAACCATGTTTCGCTTAATAAAGCTATGTCAATGTTTTCTTTTTTTAAGCAAATTTCTAGGCTTCCTTTATTAGCAATAGCAGATCTGGCATTCCATTGCAATATGGTTGATTTATTCATTTTTTAAAAGTTGATGAAGATAAATAAATAATTATATACACTGTACAATAAAATACTATATACAGCCACACTATAAAATACTATATATACACATTGCACTATGTACACACATGCATACATTTCCATTCATACCTATATACAGAACAGACAAACGCACAGCCATACTTGAATTATAACAGACATCTATACAGATATTTACAGACATATGTACATACATTTATTAAGATAAACTTTCTGGTATAATACTAGTTGAAAATAGGTAGAATTACACAGTTGTAATTCAATAACTAGTTCAAATATTTTATTTACATCGCTTCGTTTAGACTTATTAACCTATCTTTAATTATTGTTTTTAATTTTTCTTCCGGCATATCTTTTAAATCGCTGGTGTTTATACTCTTTAAGATAGAGTGCATAGCTTCATACATAATTTCCAGATTATTATCACTTTTCAGAGGTGACAAAACCTTCTGGATTTCAGTTGGTTTATAGGGATTTTTCTGAATCAGACCTCCAGGAACATTTTTGTCCAATCCTTGATTAAATATAAATTTATTTATTTCTTTTTGATCAAAATTTGGAGAAACAGTCCTGACTCTTTTAGTGGCCCTTTTTACTGTTATTGTCGAAGCGTATTGCCTATTAGGGTTAGAACATTTATTTAACAAAGGAAATTCTTTTAGATTGTCAAGCGTCGGTGCCTCTTTATTCACTAGTGCAGAAAATGAATTTTTGTTTTCGAGAAGATTTCTAGCTTCCATATACGGTAAATTGTTCTCAGCCATTAATTGTTTTATAGTTTTTTCTTTTTTAAAGCGGGGGCATAGATCATGATTTGAAGCTACATGCCCACCGTTTCCACAATTTACGCATTTAGTTTCTCTACTATTACATTCTTTACTTTCATGTTTATCCCCACATTTTTCACACCTTATACTGCCTTTGCACTGATCCTGAAAATGCCCATATCTCATACATTTCTTACACTGTATTACTCTCTGTATATAATTATGTACCTCACACCGGACATAATGTATATATACATACTGCGGGATTTGTTGACCTCTCACTGTAATTAATACAGACTGAGTAGGTACATATTTAGTTTCATTTGTTTCATTGTCTGTCACCCTACGCTTCAACCTCCTCAAATCCAAAATTTCAAATTTATGACCCACTGGACCCCTTATAACCTCTTTAATTTCCTCTTCACTTAGCTCCGTATCTATCCCTCTTATTACAGCTCTCCTTTGTAATAAGTACCTTGGGATATATGAATTAAACCCTTTATCTTTCAATACCATCGATTTTATCAGTTTATTAGCAGAAACCCCATTATTCAGTTCCACTCTTAATCTGTTCACACCCAATTTCTTAATGGAATTTATATTGTTTGCAATATCAGGATGGTTTACATATAATAGTTTCCCAATAGACATCGGGTGTATTCTGGAAATACCTTTTTGATCTTTGTTTAAGCTCTCAATAATAACAAAAAACGGTCCCAGATCATCATTACGGTATTCCATTGGGATAACTAACCCACTCACCTCAACGCTTTTTTCCACATTTTCTGGCTGATTTATAATTTTTGCAATTCCCTTTGCCCCTTCACTTTCCATTTCAATGTCAGGTGGAACCCCAACCTGACCTCTACTGTTGTCTGTCATCCGATTTTGTAATTAAAATAAAATTAAAAGGAAACCTCTAACAAAAAACAAAAAACAAAAAAAAAAAAACAAAAATATATATATTTAAAATAAAATAACTACCGTTAAAAGGAAAATGAAAATGTAAAATAAAACCAATCCCTCTAAAGTACTTTCACTTCTAGCACTTATAAAGAAAAATAAAAGGTTATTTAAACTAAAATTAAACGGAAAATAAAAAAGGAAAAAAAAAGAAAAAGAGAGAAATAAAAATGTACGTGAAAAATAAAAAGAAACTCGAGAAATTAGGAAATAAGAGAAATAAAAATTATTTTTAACTTAAATGAAAGAATCAGTTTGTATGTGCAGCCGCAGTGAACTTCGATCCGCACTCTACGGTTGTTCAACACAAACTGCGGCATCGTGGTTAGCTCTCTTTCTAAATACGGCTGATTACCCAATGTCTTTAGTAACAGATTTAACAACCTTAATGTTAGCCTCCCATAATCCCCCAAAGTGGGGTGTATAAGGAGGGTTAAATTTCCACTCTATTGCCTTCTGTTGACTGTAATTAATGAGCGCTTCTCGAGTCTCCTTAGTCGCTTGCCATTGGGCTAGTTCTTTGAGATAATGGGCAGCCCCTTTAAAATTAGTTCCGCAATCCGAGAATACTTTGGCCGGGACCCCTCTCCGGGCTATAAAACGGTCAAATGCGTCAAGGAAGCCTTCGGTGGAAAGATTAGGAACCACCTCCAAATGAGTTGCTTTGGTAGCAAAGCAAATAAATAAGCATAAGTATGCTTTGATAAGGGGCGCACGCCGCCGAGACGTCTCTCGACATAGAAAGGGACCAGCGAAATCTACGCCGACATGATAGAAAGGTCGACACTCCTGGAGTCTCTCAGCCGGTAAGTCGCCCATATAGGTTGCTCTCGCTGCCTGGGATAGTTTGAGACAAGTTAAACACTTGCTTTTCCTCTGCTTGATTAAGCTTCTAGCAGCGGGAATCCAGTAATTCCGTTGAATTATAGACTGCAGTGTGGCGGGCCCGACATGTAAATGACTACGATGGAGGTAATCCACCAGTAGATTGTTGAAATGTGAGCGGCGTGGTAATAACAGCGGATGTTTCTGGTGTTCCTTTAAAGAAGAATGTCGAATTCTGCCGCCCACCCTAATAAGCCCGTCTTGGGCGATAAAGGTGTTTAGAGAACGACATATTGCCACCGAAGGTGATGCCGATGAAGGAAGTGATTCTGCAAAGGCCTCAGGATAATAATGCCGTTGCAGCAGATAGATACATTTTTGATTAGCTTGTCGGAATTCACCAGCAGTAATAGGGCCTACCGTTTTGGTTTTCGATTTGCAAGTTTGTATAAAGCGTAACACAAAGGCCATGCTACGTACTAGAGTGACATAAGAGGAAAATTGTTCCATCCAAGAAACAATTTCTGGAAAAGTAGCTGTAGCTGCTAATACGGTTTTAGATAACTTAACTTCAGGTAATGTTGTAGAAGGGATATTATTATAAGGTGTTGCGGGCCACGAAGCCTCGCTCTGGCAAAGCCAAGGAGGGCCATTCCACCACAACGATGAATGGACTAACGCTGATGGGGCTAAACCTCTTGAACCCATGTCAGCTGGGTTATCAGAAGTTGAAACATGCTGCCAACGGGCAACAGGAATCGTGTCTGTAATTTCGACAACTCCATGAGCGACGAATATTTTAAGATTTTGTGGAGGCATATTGAGCCAATTTAATACGATGGTAGAATCGGTAAAGAAGATATCTTCACTTGGAGAAGACATATGTTTTCTGAAACTACTGAGGGAGGAATATAAACGCGCTAAGAGTAATGCGCCTAATAATTCCAACCTAGGGATGGTAAGTGGCTTAACCGGTGCAACCTTAGTTTTCGCCTTAATCAGAAAGGACTGAAAACCTGAGGAATGTTTAGTAAGGAGATAAATAGATGCGCAATAACCTCGTTCTGATGCATCGCAAAACCCTACTAATTTACAAGTTATGTCCTTAGCTACAGGTACAAAACGTGGGATTATGTGGGTGATGTGTGGGTGATGTGGGGCAGGTCGTTAATAAGTGCCAGCCACGTTTGCTCTAGGTTTTCTGGAATTTGGGTGGCCCAATCAATTCCTGCTTGCCAAACATCCTGCAACAATAGTTTAGCTGCAAAAACTATTGGAGCGAGATAACCCAATGGGTCAAAAATACGAGCTATAGTTGACAAAATTGATCGTTTGGTCATAGCAGAGGAAATAATATCCTGTAGTTTATATGAATAAACATCTTCTTGGGGATCCCATTGCATGCCTAGAACTTTAACTACATGATCCTCACTTGAAGTGAGAGAGATGAGTGGGCTGGAAGACGGATTTTCACGAGCAATCACTTCTGAAGAATTACTAACCCATTTGCTTAAAAGAAAACCACCACGAGACAGGAGATTAATTAGTTGATCACGTAGATGAACTGCTTCTGAAATAGAAGCTGCTCCAGTCACAATGTCATCCACATAGATATCGCCGAGTAATACTTCTGAAGCTTGGGGATAGGCATCACCTTCATCTATAACAAGTTGCTTGATTACACGCATTGCTAAATATGGGGAACATGCTAACCCATAGGTGATAGTGTTAAGAGCAAATTCCTCAACAGGGTCAGAGGGATCAGCACGCCACAGTATATGTTGGTATTTGCGATCAGCTGGTGCAACCAATATCTGCCGATACATCTTAACTATATCGGCAGTGAAGGCAATTCGATGGCGACGGAAATTAAGCAAAATAGAGGAGATATCTGCCTGAAGTTTAGGGCCTACCAATAAATGATCCTACAATGAAAGCGAACCGTTTGAGGCTTTGGCAGAACCATCGAACACTACTCGTAGCTTAATATCTGCCGCATCTCGTTTCAGTACCGCATGGTGAGGGATGGTATAATGAGCAGAGCTAAGTGCTCGACTCATATGATTCATTTCAAAGTATGTTTGCATGAAGGTCTGATAGTGTAGGCGTAATTGTGGATCCTTACTCCACCGATTTTCTAAATGAAACAAACGTTTCAGGGCTAAAGATCTACTTTCATATCCTGGGTTGAATTCCTCTTTAAAGGGAAGAGAAACCATATATCGGCCAGATTCAGTTCGCTGATATGTGTGCTGGAAATGGTTTTCACACTTCTGTTCATCAGCTGATGTGGGAATCGATTTATGAATTTCTTCAGTTTCCCAAAACTTCTTCATTATGTCTGCAATATTTGGCTCGCCAGATATAAATAAAGAGGTATGATTGGGTGGTGAACATGCACTGACAAACTGTCCAATCAATACCTTCCCGAAGATGGTATCCACAACTTGTGGCTGAGAGGGTTTGATAACAGATGGCAGACCAGGCACTACTTGAGCGAACACATCAGCACCCAACAATAAATCTATGGGACCCGGTTTCCAAAATTCTGGGTCAGCGAGAGTTAAACCAATATAGTGTTGGCGAACCTCAATGGGAACAGTCACTTGGGGAAGATGAGAGGTAACTGTGGGAACCACCACACCGTCCACTTGAAGTACTACATTATTACTATCAACGGGGATTAAAGAGCAAGAGACTTTCCCTTTAATTTCTTTTAAGCTCGTTTGTCCAATACCGGAGATGCCTTTTTTAAAGCTTACAGGGTCAAGTGCAAGCGTTCAATGCATGGTTGAGATATAAAGGAGTACTGACTGCCACAGTCAATCACTAGGCGAACTGGTTGGTAATGACCAAGGTGATCCCTAATGCGAGCTAGAGCCGTGCCTAATAGCACTTCAGTATTTTCATTAGTGATGGGGGTCAAGGCCGAGCGATCTTCAGTACCAGGGGGGGCAGGTGTATTTGAAATAGTAACTGCTTGTTGGGTAGGTTTAGCAGGAGTAGAAAAATGCAATGTGGTATGGTGACGACGACTACATTCTCGGCAAACATTTCTTGAGGTACATTGGTTGGTGCGATGACCAGGATGCAAACAGTTTCTGCAACCAGACCACTCGCTTAATAACTGGTATCTCGCCGCAGGGGATTTCGATTGGTAAGTGGGGCATTCCCTCAATATATGAGGCTTAGTGCAAACAAAACATGACAAACGTTTAGATTTGGTAGCATCAGCAGGAGATTTTACTTCAACTCCCTTATTACTAGATGTTGAAGCAGAGGACGTTTGAACAAACAAGGAAGTGCCGGATTTCCTTGAAGTCAGGCTGGTCCCCCTTGGTTGAAATTTGTTTGGCGTGTTCAGGCAAGTGGAAGCTTTCGGTGGCGTTGATTCATCTGAGGGAGGATTAGCCAAAGCTAACGAATTGCAGCGACTTTGTACGAAAGACATAAGTCTAATAGCAGTTGGGAATTCAACGTTCTCCTCCATCATACAAATCTCAAAAGACTCTCTGGTAACCGAGTCCAAACATCTTACAGCTAATTCGAACAAAATATATTCACTTAAATCGTTTATCTTCAATTGGTTAAGGGATGTGATATTCTCTCCTACTACTGAGAGAAACTCTTGCAAGGAAGAAAAAGATGACTTCCCTTGTAGTGGCTTAAAATTTATAATTTGATTTAAATAGGAATGCGCTAAGCGCCTCCGATTGTTAAATTGCGTATTCAGAGCTGTCCAGGCCTGTTCATAATTCTCTGCGGTTAAGGGGACAGATTTGAGAGCAGAGAGAGCGCGCCCACTCAAAGAGCCCAATAAGAAGTGATATTTCTCCATGGGAGTGAGTGAGGCGTCACTATGCACCAAAGAAATAAATGTGTCTCTAAACATGGGCCATTGTTTCAATTGACCATCAAATTGGGGTAACTTTATCTCAGGCAATTTTCGTTGTGAAACTCGAGAAGTACAGGCACCAGTAACATCACTATTGGATATAGATTTAGACATTGGTTTAGTAAATAAAACATATACCTCACAGCATTCCCGATAATATCTTACAATAGCCTGCTGTATAGTGGTGTCCTCGTCAGAGGGAAAAATGCTTTCCGAACCCTTCAGTAAATATAACTCCATTAATCGGTCCCAAATTGTCTTAAAGTTCTCATAGACCGTGTCCAAAGATCTAAATGCTCCTAAGAACCTGTTTTCAGCACGGCTATCCTGACCCGCAACTGCTGCTCTGGCCTCATCTGCAACTGATTTAATTTCTTTTACTATTGCGGTTAATTTTTTACGCCCAAGGTGATTTTTTGGTCAATGGTAAGGGTAGGAATATCGCTAGGGTTGGTATCGGAATCGGGTGGGTTGGTAGTTGCCATGATAAAGGTATAATTTATAGAAAATTATGATAAAATATCAATTCAAGAATTATTCAGAATTTTGTAAGTGATGTATCTGCAAATTAATAAAGCAGAAATTAGTTGGCAACATAAATAAATTAGGTTAGTGGGCGAAGTCAGAAATACAAGTGTTATATGTACATATAATAGATAAATATTGGCTGATAGATGCCAAAATGATAACCATAAATAATCTGATACCTGAGAAATGATCCACCTATATTAAATGAGATGTACTCAACTTATATTGTTTATAAATTAACTCATAATTAATTCCTATAATCATCAATAGAATGAACGAACATTTAAAACATGAATAGCTAGAAAGCCTGCAACAGCACACACAAACAAACTTAGAAATCAATCTATACAAAGTAACGCTCAATTTTGAAATGTTCATAAATTAACTGAAACTCATTCTTTAAAAAACGGAAAGAAAATAATTAAACATAAGCAAAGCTGAAAAGATTGGTTAAACAAAATTTACAAAAAAAAAACAATTTTACAAATAACCCAAGTCCGATATTTAATTCTGATTGCTTGTAAACATCTATCAAATGAAGTTGGTATTAATAAAGTGAAAACCAGTCTATATTCTTATAATAACTTTCTTTTTTTTAAATACTGGTTGAAAAGTAAGAATTCAAATAAATGTTAAAATAAAATTATTTACAGATGAATTTATAAAGAAAATATTCAACAAATTATGTAACCTACGCACCAAAATAAAATTTAATTAATCGCAATTTGAATGACCTGTGCTAATTTATTGCAATACACTTTTGAATAATATTGAAAATAATCTATGAATATTTACGCAAAATGCTGAAGTTAATTTTCTCTTTTATTAAAACATAAATTAATTTAAATTGATGGAAGCGATGAGTTGATCACTAGAGCCATAGTTGATTTGTTGAAAGTTTGTAGATCAGTCTGTATGACTCATTACGCAGCACCCAATGAGAATCCACTAAACGTAATAAATGGTAATAAAGAATACCTGAATTTTCCTTCAAAATATGATTTTAACAGGCCAGTTTGATGATCACTATTCTTGAAAATATTTTAAAAATATTCCAGTTAGGTTGATGAAAACTTCAGAATAGTATTTCAATGTTCCCCCACTCTGAGAACGAACTCTTCATAAATGTATTATAAGGTGATGCAGATTGATGGCCAAAATCTTTAATGGTGTTTTAAATTATTTAGAACAGAGCACCAATTTTAAAATATCCAGAACGGAGGACCAAAATGTTCGGGATAAAGACGGTTTGGAGTTCCACCGTAGTAGTCTCCCGATGGGTAGCTCAGAGAAAAGATTGGTGCTATGATAAAACAGATATATTTCCACTATAACTTCACTTTAACAAATGACAAATTGATGATGATGATGATGTACGTTTAATTTGTTAAGTTTTACAAATGATATAACATACATAGAGTTGATGGCGGTGTAGAGCGTACTCGTACGAAACTACAGTGATACTAACTAACTTACATGACAACAGTACAGGGTAGCTCAGGTCAAAGTTTGTTCGAAATTCTGATACAAAATGCTGGTGTGAACGAGTGTGTGTGTGTCTGTATGTACATATGTGCGTGTGTGTTTG
>JAAEAF010013853.1:0-29157 GCA_011037195.1 Triatoma infestans | reverse complement strand
ATTAGTAGCTACAGTATCATCAGTATCACGAGTATTATCATTATATCACTATAGCTTCAGTCTATCAATATATATCATTACAGTTCGAGAGCGCGTCCCTATACAAGGTTTAACTTATAATTATTTTCATATTTGTACATATTAGTTTATTTATTTTAATCATTTTAAATTATGATTGTTGTTTATCTCCTATTTATTTCTAATTATTCATGTTAATAGTTACCAATTCTCACATTTAAATTATTGTACGTAAAAATATAGTCTATTTTTATAAATTCAGTGTTAGTGATTCAAGCAATAACTCTCTGAAATCTCTAAACTAACTTCCGCCTAATAAATCCCTCTTCAAGACATCTAACTTCATACCTCAGGAATCACGACAATTGATTCCACTACAAAAGACATGGGTCCGGATCTTTCTGACCGGTTACTGAGTTGAAATATTTTAAGACTTTTTAGATGGTATTTCCCAATTGTATAGACGATGCAGAGTAAGTTATGATATTTTAACGTATAAAATAAATATTTTGGAAATAAAGTCGGAAATGTAAATTACCTATATTAGCCACTTGTTAAGCGTCATCAAGGTGAGTCTTTTGACTATAGGCGAAAAGAGTTTTTGTCTATTCTAAGTCTATTAGTTATTTGTTTAGCTCATTGAATGAAGATTCTGTGAGAGAAACTTTGTAGCGGTGTTACAAAAATAAAAACATTGGCAGCAACAGCTAATTCTTTACTACACTTTACTATTCTTTACATATTAATAATAACAATAATAGCAAAAAGCCTGATCTAAATAATCCGTCTGGATGCCTCTAGAATATTCGACAAAAACGTTTTGGTGATAAATTAATTGATCGGAAAATAATCTTCTATAAATCTCGTATATTTATCTATTTATTTGTTTATGAATAATTTCTATAGTATAAAAGATATTTTATATATTTTGACTCATTTCGCCAAGAAATATGATTTTATAGGGATTTGATCATGAAGAAAATTTAGGATTTTCTTTGGACCTGCCTTTTGTTTTTCAATCTTCAGGATTAAAAATAAATTCACTTTTTATGAAAACAGTTTATTAGAATTTGAGGGTTAAAGTAAGAGAAAGATATAGTTATTTTATCATCAAATTTATAGAACAATTTTTGTTCAGAAAAAACTTTGTTGATACCTAGCAATTAAGCTATTTTCAAATTAATCTAATTAACATAAATAAAACAAAAGGAATTCTGTGCATTTTAGATATCTACTTAAAAGAAATCTTGTAATAGAACCTACATACAGGACAAAGAAACTGTAATTTGTAATATTTACATAGCAACCATTTCTAATTCTATTTTTACTTTCTCTTACTCCTAGTAGGTAAGAGGACATATTGCAATCGTATCAAATTTTATATACCGAGTTTTCACCGGAAATATCCGCTTTAAAATTTCCTGAGTCCAAAAATGTGGCATTTAAAAAGTGGTGTATGTATGTGTGTGTATGTATATATGTGAATAGCATAGCTCAAAAACGAAAAACCGTAGAAAGTTCAAACTCGATTTTCTATTTAAGTATCACCATAGAATCCGACAGTAAGTTATCTGTCAAAATTTCTCAACAGAAGTACATACCACATTACTGAATGTTTTTTTTTTTTCATTTTTTTGCAATTTTTTTTAAAAATGGCTCTAATGATTTTCTGTAAACTTGATATATCAATCACACATACAATGATCTACAACTTATATTTGAAACATTTCTCTGGGAATATTCATTTGAGGGCACTTTTCGGTGAAGGGTGGGATAGGTTTTCCTGTAAAGTGCTATTTCAGTTTATTCCAATTCTAAATAATCAGATGTATCTCTTAGTTGGCTGATCGGCCAGGGGGTATCATAAGAAAACACCAAAAAAATGTGTAAGTGTTTTTTATTAATAACCCGACGTTTCGACAAACATTGTTTGTCTTCTTCAGGGCTATCTATAAAGAAAAAATATACATAAAAATCTAGCTTGCATTAACAGAACAAAAACAAAAACCGGTGAAAGTGGAGGTGGGGGGAAGTACCATTACAATTCCTAATGGGAGTACAATTCCTAATGGTACTTCCCCCCCACCTCCACTTTCACCGGTGTTCCTTCTTAACCTTTCACTGGTAGTACACTCATAAAACCACAGTCCTAATTGAACATGTAGTGATAGAGCATACAAATTTTCCGATTCTAAGGTCTGTAACATTTCCATAATTTTTCTATACGAGCATCTGTATTTACCTTTGTAATTTGTTTTAGTTAGTTTTCCATTACAATTTTTTTTGTTTTTTTATTGTTCTATTGCCATATTTTTTGTTTTTGTTTAGGTTCTGTTAATGCAAGCTAGATTTTTATGTATATTTTTTCTTTATAGATAGCCCCTGAAGAAGACAAACAATGTTTGTCGAAACGTCGGGTTATTAATAAAAAACACTTACAAATTTTTTTGGTGTTTTTTTATGATTCCCCCTGGCCGATCAGCCAACTAAGAGATACATCTGATCATTTCTAACGGCCAGCAATTGCTACAATTTGATAAATTCTAAATAATATTAATTAGATCTGCTATTTTCTCTTAGACGGAGCCAACGATTTTCTTTAAACTATGTATGTGAACTACACATATAAAGAGCTAGTATTTTTATTCGAAACATTTCTCCGGGTATAGTCATTTAAGGGGAGTTTTGGGATAGGGGTAGGGTTATGTTTTCTTCTAAACTACTATCTTAGTTGATTATAAAATTCTGCCATCTAAACAAAATTAATTAGAAATAAACAGTTTGCCAAAATTCCGAGTTTCAAGAAAAATTAGTAAACCGGAAGTGCGCTTTTACTGAACCGTTTTTTTATTTTAGTTTTTGCGTTTTTCTCCATAAAAACATCGACGAATTTCATTAAATTTGATAAAATTTTGTCGATTACACTTTTGAATACTGGTGTAAGAGAAAGTTGTGTGAGTGTTTCACACCAGATTATTATTTTTGTTTAAAAAGGAATTTTAATGAATGGAGCCTATAAAAAATAAGTCATGATTTTGCAAATGTTTGTTAAAGTATAAAATTTAATTACAAAGTTTTTACCGGCAATTTTATAAGATTTTTAGCTTTTGGACATTTTGCGATTTGAAAAGTTTATAATACAATCAACATTTCAATGTTCTTGAGTTTTTTTTTTTATTTATTTTCATTCTTTTGAAACTTAAAGCAGTAACAGATGTAAATATTGTTCGTCAAATCGTTCTGGTACTATATTGTTTGGATATAATATGCCACGCAGAATAAGTTATAATTTCTTGTATTTTCTTAGTTTCAGATGATTGTATTGGTTTATAATGAATGGTATATATTTTGAATAAGTAAATAAAGGATGGAAAATATAAATAAAATCAATCCTTCTATCTATCTAAGCTTGATCCCTTGCATAAAATATAACAGAAATTGAAAACTGTTTATAATGGACATTGCTGCGAATCCTTCTTCAAGTATATAAATATGCTACTTATAGATAGAGTTCCAAATTTACTCTAATCTAATTATTCATTGTTATGCTATAAGTAGTAAATAAGAATAAAGTTTGATAATAATAATTTAAATCAAATTTAATATATTTATACATGCAGTATTGTTGAATTTAAAAATAGGCATTTTAGAGCACGTAAAAATGAGACTATTTTTATAATATGAATGAACAAAAATATAAGTTGTATATAAATTAAAATTTGGGTTATGCAAATTTTTCTTTACAAAATTGTAAAAATAAAAAAAAACTTACCTGCTGCATCTATTCTAGTATCAGAACCAGCTGGTCTAAGATGTGCCTCTTGTCTTCTGGGTGCTCTCGGTCCCGACCTTTGCCCTTGTGATCTGGCTGACTGTGATCTAGCAGCGGGCCGGCGTCTTCTTGGGGGCGTAGCCTCACCCAATGGACCACTTTCAATAACAACAGCAGTGGTTGTTGTTGATGAACGTGTTGTAGCGCCTGGTACGCATATGGAAGCAGAACGGGTCTTCATTTGTCCGGCTAATATTAATTCTCGTTCACACATCCTCATAGCAAGAGTGTGGAGTCTACTGATAGATGTCTGGTTTGCACTGCTTTGCCTTTTGGATACTTGCCCATCCCTCCTTTACTTAGCTATCTACAACGCCTGCGCTCTCCTTTACTCTACATTCTAGCATATAGTACATTATATATATATATATGCACTCTGCATTTGTGTTAAACTGTGAGTGTACGTATCAATATTTCAATAAACTGGGTTGGTTGCACATACTGTACTATGCATCACCAGAGTACTAGTACACTTGTTGCATTTATACTACTTTTACGAAAGCAAGAAGCACACACCACTACTGCACCTCACGCTATATAAGCTGAGAAAATATTTAGACGTACAAAATAAAAATAATAACAGGTGGGCAGTAAAATGTACGGTGCATTATCTAGAAACTTTAGTGTTTTCTTTTTGCTAATTATCATCGCAGAATATTGATATAAAATGCATAAACTAAATTAGACAATTTAGGTTCTAAATTGAAATAAATATACTTTCGTGTCTGCATAATTACACAAATTAGATCTCTCCATTTATATAATTAAGGTTAGAGTTTAAGATTTAATAATAATTCAATTATATAATTTAAAAATTAAAGCTAGTTGGTTAAGAGTTTTTCAAAAACGCTTCCTATCAATATCAACTGTTATTGCAGAAAGATTGGTATAGGGTGGGCGCTTTTTTTTTTTTTTTTTTTAATTTCAAATTTCTGATCCATATTGTTAATAAAACTGGTTTAATTTGGCAGTGAACAAGTTTGCAAATGTCAGAAACAGGACATGGATATTTTAGTGTTACCCCAGATAACTTCGTTATTCTTCAGAGTTTTTTCTTATATGTACGTATATATATATATTATTATGTATTTATTTGCCATTGTTGCTATATAGTTAACAAACAAAAGAGACTCTTCTTAAGAATATATTTACAACCTACAATATAGAAAATCGGCAATATGCCGTAGCCATGTACCGTTTTTAAAAAACCTTATTATTTAACTGGGCCCATATAGCTACCCAAAGAAAAACAACAACAAACTGGGTCTAGAACAAAAATCTGGACTCGGTTCTAACCCATCTAAGATACACTGTAGTCCGAACAAATCTGACAATAACCTTAAAAGAAATAGCCTAAGCTCTTCCAGAGACATCCTGTGTCGACCAAAGGTCTTGAACCTGAAGACACAACTACAATGAAACCAGTGGAAGAGCAAGAGGCGTCTAATTTGGCAAACCTATCCACCTCCTCATTCTCAAAAAGTCCCATATGACCAGACAAGAAGCACATCTTTCAAAGAAGAAAGCTCTGCTAGTCTTTTAGAACATTGTAGTACCAACCTGGAAGTGAATACACATGAACTCATCACCTTCATTGCAGCTTGACTATCCGAGCAGATACACATACATTTTAAATTAGTGTTATGTACTCTTTCATCCAAAGGACGATAGCATAAAACTCAGCATGGAAAACAGTGGTCTATTTACCTAGAGACACTGCCAAGTAATATCTTGTCCTGAAATAGATCGCACTCCAGACCAACTATCCATTCTGAAACCGTCCAAGAAACACCGGAGATAATTATCAGATATCATATCGGACGGACCAAATCTTAAACAATCATCACTGGAAGATAACCTGTTACTGCAAGAATGATTGAAAACAAAAGTCTTCAACATACTATCAGAAGGAAAACCTGTAATAGCAACCTTTAAAAGCATTTCGCGATGTCTGTGAGACTGACCATATCGCTTACCTGGCCAAAAACCTGCCTGTTTAATTCTGTAATAGGCTTTCATTGCTAAGTTTTTCACCTTCACGAAATGCGGTGGAATTGCCAACAAAGTCTCAATGGCAGCTGTTGGCGTGGTTCATATAAGCACCGGTCACCGCCAGACAAGCCAAGCGTTGAAAGCTAGGAGAATGTTTTAACCAAGATTTGGAGCTTGATAATAAAGTTGTGCTTGGAAGAGTGTAAATACTGTTCTGGTAAGATCGCCTGCTATAGAAAGTTGGGTAAGGACAAGCGGGGAACACTCGCCGCCCTGGCATGAGCTTTAGGTTGCCGTTCTTAACAATACTAGAATTTAAAAGTTGCCTTTAAGAGAATTATAGTTTTGCGATTTTGTTAACTTTTATAAATTCGGAAATTCGGCGATCTCCTAGGTATGATAAAAATGTTTCTAGCGATTGAATCTGTGACATGATATATAAAAAGATCCATAATAGCAATTCGCAGACTCTACAGACTCACCTGAATTCACTTGAATAATGGTTCAACAAATGGGGACTTAACATCTGTGTTGAAAAGAGCTAAACCATATCTTTCATTCTTCAAGACTCACTACTGCTCCAGTTTATTATGACAATGTCGCCTTACCACCCCAGTACAAAAACTTTGCTACATAGGCCTGGAATCCATATAACAGCCTTAAACGACTGGCACTATTTCAAAGTTAGAAAATGCTGATACAATTACTTAACAAACGATCTAACTTAATACTATTATTCATTACCAAGAAACTGATAATTCACAAAGTCATACTTAAACCTATTTGGATATACGATGCAGAACTGTGGGGGTTCAACCAAAATGATTTAATTATTATAATCTTATCCAAAAATTCCAATTTAAAATCGTTTCAAACTCTTTTCTTTGTTTCCAATCCATACTTCCATGAAGAAATCCTATTCCGTTACAACAAATTTCATGACAGTCTATCCTCTCATGTCAATCCTCTTGTCCATTAACTTGCATCCCTCACTAACTCTATAAATTCTACTCGAAGACTAAAACGTCAGTGACCTCGTGATCTACTTAATTGAGTAAATTTTAATGTTATTACTGAGTAATTTCTCCATTCCCGGTTTTGATTTTTTTTTTTTTGTCCACAATTAAAAAATTTACTTTTTTTTTTTTTTTTTGTTTGTTTAATTTAAGGTGCGTCAACATCTATGGTCATTGGCGCTCGGAGCCTTCTCAGTGCACTGGCCGGCCTGCGGACAGTGCTTTCTCGTTTCAGACAACACTGTCCATCACCGGAAAGTGAGCTGTAGAGGCTCCGAGGAAGAAAAAATCTAAGGGCAGCACAGCTGGACTCGAACCCGGGTCCTCCGCGTGGGAGTCCAGTACACTAACCACTTAGCTGTTCCCTGCCCTAAATTTACTATTGTTATGCGTGTAAATATCAATTTAAAAAATAAATAAATAAAAATAATGAAAAAATTCTCAAATATTATACAAAAAAAAAAAAAAAAAAATTGCAGGATGGATGCCTGATAAACTGTAATCCGTGCCGGCTTTGCACATATTCCACATTTGTAATCACATTTTGCAAACGAGAATTGGTTAGTTCTAGATTTAATAATTTTCATTATCACTTTTATGATGGTGAATAGTTTTACTGTGTTTTATTATTTCAAGAGAAAATTTATTGAAATAAGAGTTCCTTATCAGGAATATATGTTTAGAGGTCCAACAAACATTTTTTTTTTTTTTTTTTTTTTTTTAGCAACTAGGGAATCACTCCATACGACCCTCTCTTTCTGTAACTATCATAATTATAATTACCAAATTTTCTTTAATGTTGGAATTTCTAATCAAACTATCATTTTTTTGGATACATTATCCAGAAACCTCGATTTTAATGAGATTCTGAAAGGAGGGTGGGTGACATTAACTACGTCTTAGTGGTCCCATTTCATTATAATGAACAATATAATATGATAGCCTTATAATACGATATCCATTTCTAACATAATTATCTTGTTAAAGAGAAAAAAAAAATCAGTCATGACTAAACGCCTACAAGTTTGAAAGTAATTCATCAATTAGAACCGAGAAAATTGTATCGGCAAAGGCATGTTTTTCACATGCGTTCTTTTTTTTATTTTTTATCTAATATTCAATTGTTAGGCTATTCCAATATTAATAATTTTTAGCGGTTATCAAAATCTTTTCTCTAAATAGGATAAAAACCAAAACGAGAAGATTCAATTTTAGAATATTGCCAAGAATTATATATCTACTAATTCGTTGTGTATAACTACAAAGTATATTTAACTAAATTACAACGAAAATAAAGATAGTTTAAATCAACTTAATTATCAATAAATATTTCTTATCTTCAGCAATAGATCGAGATTAAAATAATATTTATTTTGGATAAACAATAAAAATGGTATGTTACAGAGATAAAAATTGAAAGCTACTACACTGTTAAAAAAAAATTTAAGTAATCGACCTAATTTAGTCTACTAATTAGAGATAAAAGGCCAACATCTGAACAAAAAAATCCTTAATTAAATACTACTTGATATTAGTGTATAATCATTTTCAAAGTCTTAAATAAACAAAATGCTTGAACCAACTTGTACAACTTGTAAGATAATGTAAAGTGATCTTTTTTTTTCCTTTTCTTTTTTTTAATTTAAGGCGTGTCAATACACTATGCACTGCCGGCCTCCGGAATAGTGTTCTATCGTTTTCGGACAACACTATTCAACACCGGGTAGTGAGCTCCTAAGAAGAGAAAAATCTAAGGACAGCATAGTTAGACTCAAACCCCGGATCTCCGCGTTGCTAGTCTAGTGCGCTATCACTGAGCTAATCCCTTCCCTTTGGAAATCGTTATTATTTTAAATACAATAAATAAAAAAAAAGTGTTGCAGGAATTTTCAGATTAAAGAGGTAGCCTGTTTAAAGTCTTCTGAATCTCCAAAGGCTTAGGCAAGGAGGCCGCTTATCCCCGCTTTTATTTAATTTGGCTCTAGAGAAAGCAACAAGAGCCATAAAGGCCTACCCATATGGAACTATTGACAACAGGCTAACTCAGCATTTAGCCTTCGCTGATGATGTGCTCATATCAGGCCTTAGGAGAATTTAGAAAAGCAATGAACAAGTTCAGCATGCGAATAAATGAAGAGAAAACCAAATACATGATGACCTCAAGAAGAAGAAGAAGAAATGAAGAAGCATGGGTTGCTCTAGGAGTACATAGATTTGTGGCAGTTAGCCTTTATAAATACCTATGAGCAATTATTGCAGAAAATAATGAAGTAGCTGAGGAAATCAAAGCTAGGATCGTGGCTGCTAACAGACGTTTTTGGTCGCTTCAAAAGGTGCTACGCTTCAAAAAGCTATCAAGGGAGGCTGAAGCTATTTGTTTACAAAACTAATTAGGACTGTGGTGAGTTACGGGAATGAAACATAGTCCCTAACGAGAAGTGACGAGCGCCTTCTCACTATATGGGAAAGGAAAATACTGAGAAAACTATTTGGATCAGTTAAAGATGGAAAGGATTGGAGAATAAGGATCAACCAGGAATTAGGAGACCGTACAAAGACTAGGATTTGGTTGGATTTATAAAGAGAGGAAGGTTTAAATGGATTGGGCATATGGAACGGATGGAGGATGACAGGATCCCTAAAAACATATGTGTCAGGCACCCAGGAAGACAGAGAAGAAGAGAAAGACCGAGGTCGCGATGGTTGGAAGCAATGGATTTGAGAGAGATGGGAGTTAGGAGATGGTGTAGATTGGCCCAGGAAAGGGTGGAGTGGGCAGTTGTGATTAAGGAGGCCAAGATCCTTCAAGGATTGTAGAGCCAGAGAAGAAGAAGAAGAAGGTTTAAATGGATTGGGCATATGGAACGGATGGAGGATGACAGGATCCCTAAAAACATATGTGTCAGAAGACAGAGAAGAAGAGAAAGACCGAGGTCGCGATGGTTGGAAGCAATGGATTTGAGAGAGATGGGAGTTAGGAGATGGCGTAGATTGGCCCGGAATAGAGCGGAGTGGGCAGTTGTGATTAAGGAGGCCAAGATCCTTCAAGGATTGTAGAGCCAGAGAAGAAGAAGAAGAAGGTATTTCCAGGCAGAAATAAAGTCCAACTATCTACCAATATGCCAATAATGCAGGCGGAAAACAAATACGAGTATACTCTGCTATAAATATTCTATTATTTCCTCAAATAAAGCCTATATCTAATCCTAGAATCGAACCCCATAACACGCAGCGCATATCAGCGAGGAGCCTACTGAGTCTTTTACACGCCTCTATTATAAGTCTATTTCCTGTAATTTTATCCACAGCAGCATGCTTCTTTTTGTTCTTGGTTCTGATCAATTTCAGATTTTCATTTTCAGATTACAGTTCGTCAACTTCGTAAAAGATTTGAATTTGACAACTTAAGAACACTATTGTATGGAGAGTGGTTATATTTGTTGAGTATAAAAATAGCGAAAGAAAGATGAGTGAAAAATGATAATTTGGCTAATAATTTAATAGGCTTTAAGTTAAAGCTAATAACAAATCCAAAAAAATTAAGAAAAATAAATAGTCTGTTTTTGTGGTTGATGAAAATACCGCTGTATAAATTTCATGGTTTTATATTTAAATGGGGGTGGAAGGCGCTTTAGGTAAAATTAAGTCGGATAAAGGATTTGAAAGAAATCATTAATTAAATATTGAAGTGAGATAAAATAAAAATAATTTATGGGTGCGATGGTAGCAGGTAAGATGGAGGGGTTGAAAATGCGTTCTGACTTATCGTAAATGTTATATTTTGATGATTTATTGAGAAGGGAAAGAAAAGTACGATATGGAAAGTTGAGTGACTAAGGTAAGGGTGATGGTTGCTGCAGCGTGATGAACACTGGTATTGTTAGATGTATGAGACGCATCAGGCATGAAGAGCGATATGGCTAGTTAAAACTCTATTGCTTGTTTTTTTATCGTGTGTGAGGAGGCACAAGCTCTACGCTATCCAAAGGCCCTCTGGGCCCATATGCTACTTCGGAGCTAAATGGGTCCATAGGGCTCTTCGGAGTGTTCTACCGATTTTGCTTGTTCTGCCGATAGTGTCGCTAGTTTGGTGAACGTTTCAAGGTGAATCTTGAGATTTAAAGTTAGTCTGGCGAACTGTTTTCTTCAGAGTTTATCTGAAGACTGATCTTAAGACCTCAGATAGTCAGTTTTTTATTCAGTTTCTCCTTCCTCTAGAATCAACTTCCATATTAAAAATTGGCTGTCCATTATATGGCAGTTAGCCTGACAAAAGGTGTAATGCATAGTCGTCGTGTGCTTGGAGGTTTGATGATGTCGACTGCTATTGATACTACTGTCCACAATTTAGATGGCGATTTGCTGGCTTGTTTCCATTATATGATATACAGAAATAAGTAGATCGAAAACAGCTATAGCTTTTTCTCACAAGTGACGTAAAGTAATATTATTCAACTCTCTTCTAGCGGCAATACGCGAAAACAAGAACTTATTGTAAAACAAATCCCAAATAGCAACGGATTTAAGTTATACCATAGAGAGCAAATTATAAAGTCAAGTATTGGATTTGAATTAAGTCCTTCTCAGTATTTGCCCCTTTTCAATTTTTACTTTCTCTTATTCCTAGTAAAGAGGAAGTACGTATTCTAATAGTGCCAAATTTTCAATATCGAGTTTTCACCGGAAATATCCGTGTTGATGTCCCCTGAGTCCTAAAAAGTGGTTTTTAGAAAATGATTTGTGTGTGTGTGAGTGTGTGTGTGTGTGTGTGTATGTCAACAGCATAGCTCAAAAACGAAAAATCGTAGAAAGTTCAAACTTGATATTCCAAATAGGTATCATTATGGAATCGGATAGCAGGTCATCTGGTAAAATTCCTCAACCGGAAGTACCACTTTACTGAATGTTTTTTTTTCACTTTCTTGCGATTTTCTCGAAAATGGCTCCGACGATTATCTTCAAACTTGTTATATCAACTACACATACAAAAATCTACAACTTTTATATAAAACATTTCTCTGGGAAAATTCATTTAAGGGGACTTTTGGGGGAGGGCAGTTAGGTTTTCCATTAAAGTACTATTTCAGTTTACCACACAATTCTGCCATCTAAATAATATTAATTAGAATATGTTGTTGAAATTCCAAGTTTGAAAAAATTGGATGATCGGAAGTGCGTTTTTACTGAACTGGTTTTTCAGTTTTCGACGAACTCTGACGTTTCATTAAATTTGGTACACTAACTATAAAATATGTCAATTACAATATTGAAAACTGGAGTAAGAGAAAGTTGGGTGAGTGTGTCACACCAGATTCTTTTTACTTTCTCTTACTCCTAGTAAGAGGAAGTATTGTAATCGTGTAATTTTCGATATTGAGTTTTCACCGGAAATATCCGTTTTGACGTCCCCTAAGTCCAAAAAAGTGGTTTTTAGCAAATGGTTTGTGTGTGTGTGTGTGTATGTGAACAGCATAGCTCAAAAACGAAAAACCGTAGAAAGCTGAAACTTGATATTCCGTTTAGGTATCACCATGCGATCTGACTGTGCGTTATCTGTCAAAATTCCTCAACCGGAAGTACCACTTTACTAGTTGGTTTTTTTACTTTTTTGCGTTTTTCTCAAAAAGGGCTCCAACGATTTTCTTTAAACTTTTAACATCATTTACATAAACAAAGGGCTACAACTTTTATTTGAAACATTTCTCTGGGAAAATTCATTTAAGGGCACTTTTGGGTGAGGGGTGGGGTTAGGTTAACCTCTAACGTGCTATTTCAGTTTATTACACAATTCGCTCATTTAAATAATGTTAATTAGAATTAAATATGTTTTGTAATTCCGAATTTGAGGAAAATCGGATAACCGGAAGTGCTTTTGTTTTAACACTTTACTAAATGATTTTTTCACTTTTTCGCGATTTTCTCAAAAATGGCACCGACGATTTTCTTGAAACAACACATATAAACTAAACATACAAAGATCTACAACTTTTATATAAAAGATTTCTCTGGAAAAATTCATTTAAGGGCACTTTTAAGAGAGGGGTAGGGTTACAGCTTCCTCTAAAGTGGTATCATACTTGATTATACGACTCTATCATCCGAATGAAATTAATTAGAAATAAATAGATCGCCAAAATTCCGAGTTTGAAGGAAATCAGTAAACCGGAAGTACGCCTTTAATGAATAGTTTTTACAGTTTTCGACAAATTTCATTAAATTTGGTGCGAAAACTATAAAATTTGTTCGTTATAATTTTGAGAACTGGAGTAAGAGAAAGTTGTGTGAGTGTTTCACACCAGATTTTTTTTTTTTTAAACTAGTGATGTTTATTAGTGTATTCTAATAGACTTAGTGACTTCAACAAATGTAAAATTGCTGATATATTAAGCAATATTAAATTGGATATTGTAAAATGAAATCATCAATAGCAACTAAAACAGTTATATAGTGTAATTTTTTAAGTTAAAGCACACATTACTTTCTGCTATATTCATTGAACGTTAAATTAAATCAAATAATAATATGACAAGTCACAAAAAAGTGGTATATACATCATGTGATATTAGCAATGTTTCGTATGTCATCACAGAGATGGAATCGTTGAATTTGGAAAGTGGAGTATATTATGACAATATATATATATACCATATAAGCAATGTAATCTGCACACAATGTATCTGTATGACAGGCGTGTTTGCATAATAGGCTCGTTACTGAGAAATCCCACTATACTGGGAGACCCATTTATTGAAGAAATCTACATACGGAAATATATGCAATCGTACAAAATAATCATAGTTTACTACACTAAATATAACAACAAATTTTTTTGTTTGTTTGTTTGTTTGTTTATCTTTTGTTTTAACTTACTCTGTTAAAAAGACGTATTGATCGTGTAAAATTTTTTGTAATTAAGTTTTCATGGAAAAGACATCTTTTGAACTTCCTAGCTAAGAAAAATGTTTTTAGCGTGTAAGATATTGAGAAATAAGTAGCGAAAGAATAATTAAGAGTGAGAGAGACAGACTGGCTGAGAAATTAGATAGCAGAATGATTGTTGACTGACTGGTGTCGATTGCTGTTATGAACTTTTATTCTGTAAGCTCTATATATTGCCTATAGCATTCTCTCTCCCTAGTTTGGCCAAGGTAGGGAGTAAATAATGTTTGATTCTTCGTTCAACGGATCCCATAAAAGATTCGCATCGTTCTTCGGATCCTACCCATCTTTAATAATTCGGGTCCCTTTTTCCTGGTCTGGGTACCTAGGCATTCGGGTCACAGAGGCAATGAGGCGGCGGATCGCCTGGCCCGGGAGGGTTCCATCGGAATCCTTATCGGGACTGAATTGTTCTGCGGCGTCGCAAGATGCCTCAGGAGTGCACCCATTACGACATGGATACACGATCGATCAAGAGAATGGTGGGCTAAAACCCAGGCAGGCGAAAACGTTCATTCATATCTACCCGCCCAGGCTAACTGCAGAACTACTCCAATTAGGCCGGGTGACCATAAGGATAGCAGTTGGCATTCTCACTGGCCATTGTGAACTTAATAAGCACATGCAACGCATGGGCCTGGCAACGGATAGCCTGTGTAGGTTTTGTCTGGAAGAAGAGGAAACAGCACTGCATGTTCTGTGTCAGTGCGAGGGGCTTGTATGGCTGAGGTTTCGCCTCTTTGGGAGAGGAGAAGCTGACGCCTGCAAGCCTCAGCCAGGGGCCCCTCTCGTGTCTATTAAGTCTATTAGGCATTGCGAGGGGGCTCTGATGGGAGGTGCTCTTAACCGACCACCTACGAGCATCCCCAGATTCCAAAGTTCAAATAAAGGACAGGACTGGGAAGGGGTCTCCAACTTAGGGGGTGCCACAATAGACCCCTTAGGGGTCGCGGTAGCGCAGGCTGAAGAGCCAATCCCTCCACAGAATCTAATCTAATCTTGGGTCCCTTAACAGAGAATTTACATCAACATATTGTTTCTTTTACACACGACATCGGTTCTTATATTTATTACTTCATATATATTTGAACAATTTTTACCAGTAAAACAGAATTTACGGGTCAAGAGAGAGCGAGCGAAAACATTAGCCATCGCTCTATAATGGTACATTGGTAAAAGTTACACTATCTGGTGTGGAATTTAAGTTAATTAAACATTTAGTAAATATTCCGATGATTGAGAATATTTGTCAATCAGTGCCATGGAAGTATCAGAAAGGTTGTATAATGTTTGACAATACAGATTGTTTAAATTTCATAATAATTACAAACTAAAAAATTTAACGTTACTAATAAAGAACGTTATTATTAAAGAACTTAGTTAAACTTGCAACAGATTTTGCTTTTACAGTACCTGAAAAGCAAAAATATATGATAATTGAAAACGTGATTGGATACTTTAAGGTTGAAGTCAGTTAGCAACGCGAACATTGATATCCATCCATAGTCTGATGATGTATGAGAATCCGAACCGGTCAGTACTATTAAAAAGAAACACATTTCTTTAAAAGTTGGAGTTTTTATGATAAATTCTTCTATAAAAGTGTCTTATTTTTAATTTATTCATTAGGCAATCAACTTTGTAACATTGAATTCAAAATTTTTAACTATCTTCACAAGCTGAAATGCCTGGAGAAATTCTAAATGAGTTTTCAAAGTTCAAGTGGAAAATTTCCAACATTTTCTTTCTGGCTATTACTCTGTAATACGGATATGAAAATAGTGTGATATAGCTCACACAATTTTCACTTATTGTAATTCTTAATATTCCGATAGAGATTTTCTAAAACAAACTTAAATTTTTATTAAAATTTAGTTCCATTACCTCAGTTCCCCAATATTATCCAAAAAATGAAGCTTTTGCAAAAAATTGTTTCAAATACCAATATATCAATACTGTAACGTTTTTCCCTCTAAACTAGCTACTGCAACTAGTTTTAAGTGGGTTCGTATAGATAAAATACTCTAAACTTCAATAAAACCAAACACCACTTTATTGGTTTACACAATAAATTATAAATACAACACTTAATAATAATTAATTCACAGTTTAAACCATAAAAGTTCAAATAATAAGTTTAAACCACAAAAGTTCACTTTCTATACACTTTACACAAACGTTTTCTTCGTTTGTAACTAGATACTCTCCCAACTCTCTGAGGTCCTACTATTTATACCGCTGGAGAAGTGTCTAGAATGTTCTCAATTCTTCCAGAAAGAACTAGAGCGCGTCGCCAGCGCTTCCCACAGGCTACTAAGAGAACTTGAGGTACATGCTTTCTCTCTCCTAGATGGCACCACTGCGTTACAATATAAATAAATGCAATACGTAATACCAAGTTTAAAGAAAATCTAACGAGCTCTTCTTTTTTTTTTTTGAAAATCGTGCAAAATTAAAGAAAAAAAAAACATTTTGGAACACTAGCACTTTCGTTTAAACGATTTTCTTCAATTTTTATATTTATTTAACACATTTAACTTACCTCTGAACTGTAGAGTTATTAGAAGCCTACCGTATTTTTGAGATACTTAGTACATTAAATGAAGGCCGAGAGAAAAAAAGAACTTTCTCAGAGAAAAAATTTTTCACATTATTGTGAGAGATCTATAATGCGTAGCACATTTGGGCAAAATATAGTTGCAATTACAAATTATAAACTACAGTTTCATTAGTTGAAATGTAGTTACTACAATTAACAACTACGAGTTGCTTTTGCATGTTTTATTAATTTTTTTTTTCAACTACAGTTGTTGTAATTGAAACTCGTAACTAAAACTAGTAGTTGAGAAAAAATAGTGGCAAAAGCAACTAATAACTTTTATGTAGTTATAATTGTTAATTAGCTATAAAATTGATAACCTATAACTACATATAATCTTCCCTTTGTTTATTATACTGCTAGTGTACTACTTATTCTGCTTTACATATTTTTTTCCTTAGTTAATTTTTCAAACATAATTTGATTGATATTTAGCCAAACATTTTTCGAGTTTCATCTCTTAACTTCAACGTCAAAAGTTCCAATAAAAGAAAGGTAACTACAACTAACTACTAGTTGTAATTTTACATTCCCATAACTATATTAGTTGTAAAACATAATTGTAAAAATAACTACCAACTATAATTTTGTGTAATCTACTTAAATAGTAATCGCCAATTAAAAATATAGTTAACTACAAAAGTTTGTCCAATCCTGAAATTTAGTAAACATGAAGTTTAAAGAAAATTTGTTTGAATCGTTTATTGCGATTTTCTCCAAAAATCAATCAATAGGACGACGAATGATTTGTGCGGTATTATAGGTAATGATTGTGTGTAATAAACAGCCCAATACAAAATCATAAAGCAATAAATGATTTTTTAGATTATTTATAGAAATAAGTTTATTTAATTTTTTCTTTGAGAATGATTTTTGTGTTTAATATTTGGCTGTAGGACTTTACTTTTATTTGTAGTTTTTTTTTTTAATTCTGATAATACTGGGACCTATGGGGGTACTTTCTGATTACTTTTGTGTATATATATATATATATATATATATAAATTTGCCAGCACGTAAAAGAGAGTATGCTCGCATTGCAATCCGTTCGGCACTTTCTGAGCCTAATATTGCGACTGACAGAATCATTGGCAGAATGATCGATGGAAAGCTCAAGAAATTCAAAATAAATATAAATTCTGTGTCCAAATATCCTAGATTGCAATCAATTCTCTGTATAACGGAGGAAGTAAAAATATTTTAGTTAATCAAGATATACACAAAGTTTTCACTATTGTATTAAGAATTTATGGCACACGGGATTAGAAAACCTAAAAGGCTTGCAGAGAGTTGGTAATGTAATGAAAGAAGGATACACTAATGGTTTCACAGAAACATAAATATCTATATATTTAGACAGAAATCTCATTATAATAAAGCCGCTCAGTATAGAACAATTGCACCGGTAATATAGTAATGCAATGTAGAGCTGCTAAATAACGTCATAAATATAGGGACTTTGTTACATGTCCTTCTGTCGGTAAGAGATTTTAGAAATAGATTCAATAAATTACACTCTAATAGTTATTTGTTCTTCTACATTTCCTTTTCCTTCAGCTTTGATGATATTCCTAACCTAAATCAGATGAAGAAAATTTATCTTTTATTTAGTACAAAAAATATTTCAAAATAAATAAAAACACCAAAATTAAAGGGAATCTTTGGAGCTATTTTTTTGAGAAAATCGCGATGAAATTAAAACAAAAAAATAAAAGATTCAGAAAAATCAGATGGTTTGACAATATGGATTAATTTGGTGTTTCATTTTTTAATTCTCATATACCTTACATGCCCATAAACCCACAGAATTTATTAAAAAACATGTCTTACATGTTCTAGTAAACTTAAATACATGTTTTCTGGTATTATCTGAATTTTGAAAATTTTATACATTATAGAAGTTATTACGATCACATTGTGTGATGGCTTTATTACATTTAGTTCCCTTCCAATCCGCAAGATAACGCCACATTCGCTACTTCTTCTGGGCTAGTCATGTGTTTGAAGGGATTTTCAGGTTTCCTGTGTAAGGCTGGCTACAGACTATGCATATGTTCGCGATTCGTCATGCGCGATGCATGATTCGTCCAGTTCGTTGCAGTGCGTAGTAATTCGTAAACAGAGCATACAGACTATGCGTTTGTTCAAGATTCGATGCATGATGCGTGATTTATCCATGTTCGTCGCAGTTTCAAATTAGTTCACAGAAATTCGTGAGCACGTGCAAAGCCTATATATTAATTACTTCAGTAGCACATATATACTATTTTTAAACTGTATGTACATATTTCTGATCGGAAAATATGGAGAGTGACGATGATCTAGCAATAGCTAGTGCTGTTTTTATTATCATGACGCAAAATAAGAAAAAAAACTTCAAACTTCTCTGCCAACATTTTAAAGGCGTCACGTTTTTTATTCCTATTTTTCTTATCTTTATCCCTTGGATCCCACAAATAACGCAGTTGTTCAATTTCATAAATTAAATCTAGAACGCGTTCATCAGACAACTCATATTCTTGCCTGTTGTCTTCTTCGGCCATTATTTTTAAAATAATAAACTATCCTTATAATAATAAAATTAATATATAAAATATTTATAATAAAATTATCCTTAAAATAATAAACAAAATAAGAGAAAGTAAAAAATTATAAAATTAAACGGAATAAAATATAAACATAGCCTCCTTGTTTTAACATAACGAACTAGCGCGCACAACGAATTGACGAATTAACTACGAACACAGCCCGAACTTTGGCGAATCAGTGGTTCGTGCTGATGCGCGGCCTTTGATATTCGTCAATTTACCGCTCTTTAGAGCGAATCACTGTGCACACACGCATCATGTTGTTTACGAATCGATTTTTAACGAACAAGTCCCTACACACTATTCGTGAACTGCCCGCGAATCACGCATCACGCATCACGAATCGCGAATACATGCATAGTCTGTAGCCAGCCTAAGAAGTATAGACAGCTTATGCATCAATTCTATTGCCAATCTACCCAATAGTCAACAACCAGACTTCATCACTCTCGCTACATTTCTCTTTCTCTAATTCCTTATTTCTCTCTATACTAAATTATTTACAATGAAATCAGACTAGAATCTGTTAATGCGAAATTTGACCGAAGAAGTCCAATTTTTCAAGTGAGAAGTTATAATAATCGAGTAGTCAAGAAAACACCAATATATTTATATTGATTAACTACTTCTAAATTAGGTCATTTAGTGTGAAAAATTATAAATTAATATTTTGTTAAATAGAAAAACACAAAGAAACAAATGTGTGGTCACGGTTTGAAAGAAGTGAACGTCATGGAAAGAAGTCGATGGTAAAAGCTGTCCAGTGAAGAATTTAATTGACAGAAACCTCAGGTTAGGAGGGAAATTTCTTTAAAAAAAATAATAATCATACTGGAAGGCAAGTAAGTTATTGATTAGTCAATAATTTTCTCCATTCCCATGTCCAGCCCCTTGTGTATGAAAGAAAAAAAATATTTGTTCACACACACATTCGCCCAAAACATTTTTTTTACTCATAGGACTTTAAAATATGTATTTCCGCTGTAAACAAAACTTCAAAAATCTAACTCGATTACAATGTTTCACCTCCTGAAAGAGTAATAGGTAATAAACGAGATGTTGCCAACTATAACTAAATTTAAACAGAAACATTTCCTTATTATAAATAGTAGAAATCAAGTTTAATTAAAGATGTGAAATTAATAAAATAACCTCTTAATATTTAAAAGATATATTTCTGCAATTTAAGGTATAATATATTTTACTTAATTTCCCGTCTTGTACATTGGAGGAGAGTACTGACTATTTCCTTTCAAAATGAAGCAATATCTTGTAGTTTATTTAAAGTAGTTATTTAACATAAAGTATATCTAGATTTAAAAGAGAAGAAACCGTTTCTTGCTTTACACTCTAAGTGTAACTAATTATATAATTTAAAATATATAAACTTTTCAAGTAGAAATGCTTTGATTTTCTAATTAATTTTATATACTTATATTTTTTTTTTTTTTATTATAATTTCACTCACTGTACGTGCCTTTTTAGTTTTTATTATTTAATGGAGCAAATGATATAAATTCCTGAATGAAACATTAACAATTATATGTTCGGGTTTAAATTAAATCTTCATAATGAGTATATCTCCACAAAGGAATATCAATATTTTTCTAGTCATTTTAAAATTAATTTTGAAAAATCATGTACCATTAAAATTATCTTATTATTTAATAGTAATATAAATAATAAAATGATATTACAAGTAATAAAATATTTGATTTTCACAAGTGAGAGTTGATGACGTCACTGTTCACAAATGTTTATCATAATTTTTATTTATTTCCATTAACGCTATTATAAATGACAAAACAAACAAAAATCATTATTAATTAATCTTTTCTGAATTTTCTCTAATCTATTGATATAACATTGTACAAAGAGTCCAGGTAATATAGAGTTTGAGCGTGTAGTTATCAAATTATAGAATTGCCTCAGAGTCAGCAATATGTTTTCCATTTAGACTTGGCGTGAGGAATTGTAAAAAGAAACAAAACTTTAATAAAATAAAATAAAAATATAATTTAAAACTAACTAAAAGGTTGTCCAAACAAAAGCCACAATACTGACAACACAGTTCTATCACCTGCGCTCTCAAACTTTATTAATAATAGAACATTTTCACCTATTTCTTGTCATACTATTTTACTATAGTTTATCTATTTAATATAATACCACATTTATTTCAGAATTACTATTTACACTCCTAACTTTTTCTCTACTATATAGAGACCAATATACATAATATAACTTCTCCCAAACAATCAGTTGGGGTAATATGTGATTAAACTTTGGAAGTCATGTGAAACCAAAAAGTGAAAACGAATGAAGTCATGAAGCCGATTAGGCCTAAGAAAAACATGCAATGACAATATCAGATATTATCCAACATTGCAACCCCACAAATTGAGCAATTCAGCAATTGTTTAGATGTAAAAAAATATTACTTTGTATTATGAGTGGTACAATGAAAACTTTAGAACTTCTTTAAATAGAAAGACGCAAGTTAGTAGCAGACAATTGAATATAACTGGCTGTTTTGTTCAGTGAACGTATATCTCTCTTTACCCAGTTTACTTTTTGACCTATTGGCCATGACCTGACTATAATAAACTCCTGTACACTTTCTCGATCACAGAACAAAATTCAAAGTTCATTCCGTCACGTAATACCATGAAAACACATGTCATCAACTCCGTTTATTATTCGAAAGTCACTCGCGTTTTCTCACTTTTATCATTGATTTCACTTTTCTTTTTTTTATAAATATACAAAACTAATATTATGTGTATCTAATTTTCTAAACAATATTAAAGCCATTGTGAATTAGCATTCATTCTATGGATAACTAAAAAGAAATAAAAAAAGTAAAGCAATGTCTATTTTTTTCAGGCGGGCTTAAAACGACCAACCACCAATTTCAATTGGATGAAGTGGATGAGGAAGCGGAAACTTTACTAATTAACATTTTGTAAACTATCATAAATGTAGCTGTTATGAAAGAGAATCGAACCGGGGTCCTCCCAGTCTATGCTGATAACCACTATACCAAACCTGCCCCACAATCTATACAAACTATATACTGTCATTCCAGAGAGAACCTAAATTGCCTCAAAATAAATAAATAAAAAGGAGTCTTTGAACTCCAAATATGCATAAAAGGGAACTTAGAACTATAACATGCTTCTATGCATAAAATGCACTTTGATAATAAAGGAACTAATAGGGAAATAACAGGGAAAGAAGTGAGAATGTAACATTCGACTCTCTGAAGCATACGCTATATAATAAGACTCACTGAAAAATAGGAAAAGAATTTTCTACTTAAACATAGAAGCCGTTCTATTATATGCTGCGGAAAACACCGACGAAGATATTTTAAAGGATAATAGAAGACAAATATGAACAGGAATAATGGATGATGAGGTGAAGAAAATTATAGGCGTGGAAGAGAAAATGAGGGCATTGTAGTGAGGAAAAAATCAATAAGGTATGGACAGAATCAGATGAATGAGATTCAGTGGATTGAGGATATGGGCATTTTGAGGACGTAGGAGGCACCCACCCTGACAATCTATTCAACGCCTGAAACGTCAGTGGCCACGAGATTTGATCGCCGAAAAGAGTGAACCTAGACAATATTATTTACTAAGAGTACTACCAATGAGTAGTTTCCCCTCTCTTAAATTTGGTTTTGTTTTATGGTATTCACACACAATTTACTTATGGCATTTATGCTGTCGTAAAAAAAAATGTTTCGAAACTGTTCTAAAGTTTCTCACTATTTCATTTTAATATATTTTACTCAATTTTGTAGTTGCATATTTACATTTTTTCGTTCCTCTTCATTAATTGTTTTTTAAAAACAATTTTAACAATACGCAAACTAAGATATACATTAACAAATTAAAAAATGATCTTTATACTTACATTATAATAATTAACTGGTGATGGAAATCAATATTCATTTATCCAATTTTTTAATTATATAGTATTTCCAATTTTAAGCAACAAGGATTAGAAGTTTCTGCAGACTATCATTTTCTTACTGCCTATGTAAATAATAATTGGGCATGCGGTCAGAGAGATGCTGGTTAACAACGTTAAAATCCCTAATTATAGAAACAGAATCAAGTGATGAACAACACAAGTCTATCAAATAACATTCCATTTCACTTTCAAATAAAAATTACCTTTTATATGAGTATGAACTTATGATGATTTTGTAAAACCATATCAAAAAATCATAATCAACTCCAATACTGTTCGACTATTTATAATGGTTGAGTCCGCAGCGTTGGAAAAAAAATCAGAGATTATTTTCATGATAGCCTGTATCATTTTCTGGTCCTTGTTCGGTTTCGGACATGATCATCCATCATTCAAAATGTTATGTTAATCAGTGTGGTACTTAGATAACCTTAAGGTGGGCGATCGCTAGAAACCGGTTGATAACCTCAAAATGAAGCAAGTGTGCCACCATAGAAAAAAATGTCTGACTGCCACTCCTAATTAAATCGTTAGAACTTCTTTCGTAAAGTCGAGACTTTTATTTTGCATTAAATTTTTATAATTTATTAATTTATAAAATTGATTATTTTGCATATTACTAATGAATCTACTACTGAATTCACCAATTAGTAAAAAAACAATGTCGCCCATTACCACTAAATGGCCAAGTATATTTCCTCTAAAACTCAATTAGTTTGTTATATAACTGAGAAAATGTTTAGCAAAAACCAATGCTAAATATTTACTCTATATAAATGAGGAATGAAGTTGATAGTCTAAGGTCAGAACGGTCACACCAGTGAAGTTCATCGGACAAACAAAACTTTCACTATTGTTTTATATAAATAACAAGTTAAATAATGATCCTCTAACAACAATTTAATAAAGTAAATATAACATAAAAAAAAAACTATTTACCAGAACGTTTTGATCTATTCTCCACGCATGCATCAACTAATGGCCAAAACTTTGATAATATGTTGCCATCCTTCATCTTTATGAATAACAATCTTTATGCCAATTAATGTAGAACACATTTTATTTCCTTATATTGATAAGATTGTTTTCAATTTCCGCTTCTGGTGTACGAAGAAGTCTTACGATCATGTCAAATTTTTAAAATTAGTTTTGCAACGGAACATATACTTTGAGGTCCCATGAGTACGAAAAAAATGTTTGTTTTTTTGCGAATGTTCCATGTGTGTGTGAACAAAATATCTGAAAAACGAAAACAAAAACGAAGTTTAAACTTGATGAATTCAGGTTACTATTTATATACATAAATACTTGTCCACTTTTTGTTTTACAGGAAAATTACTTCGGTATAATGTATGTTAAAAGCATTGCTACAAATTCCAAATTACTGAACCGGATGTGCGACTTTACAGTTTTGAAACTTTCTCAGAATTGACCACAATAATTTTGATCTTTTAGGTTTTCGCGGCTATTTTAATGAAAAACACTTGAGTTTCCCGGTTGAAACCGCGTCCTTGGTTAAACCGACGTTTCGCCCATGTTGAGGCTTCCCCTACTCAGCAGGGAAAGAGATGAAAAAAGTGTCTAATGGTTTACCGAAGTAGGACAAGGTGAAAACTATGGCAAGAGGGCAGCAGGATGGGAGACTTAGATCTCTGACTTGCCAGCCGTGAAAGAGAAAATCAAGCCCTGTCCACTAACCATAGTAAACATGGTGATCAAGAAGGCAATCAATATGGCGGAGAAAGGAGCCACGCCCCTCTTCTCTACAAAGGTCCCAGTGCCTTATTGGCTTTCAAGGTGTAACGTTCCATAGAGACGCTCATTGCAACACTGGCGAAACTTCTGTTTTTAGCAAACCATTGACGCAGTCTCAACGTGGAAACTCAAGTGTTTTTACAATAATTTTGTTTAAATTTGGAATGAAAACTGCACAGATAATAAAAGTATCAATTTTATTTTAAACATTTACTGGTACAAATTGATTTTTGGGTTGTTATGTTTAGATTATGATGATAGATTTAAAATGTTAATGGGTTTATACAATGTTGTTAGCGCTCTCTTGTGGGCTATTAATATTCGTATTATCTGCCAGGGATTGATACCTATATCCCATTATCTCTACATTTTTTTAGGTTAGGGCGACTGAATAAAATTTGAAATTTAAAATGTTATAATTTATCGTATTTAATGCAACTGGAGAAAGTAATGTAAGTGTTTCACACCAGATTTTATTATTATTATAATTTGTTTTCAATATTACTTACCTTTAAAGGGGACCTTACACTTTCATTCGGAATGTCATTCTGAATGTGTCATTCAGAATGACATTCCTGAAGCAATCCTGAAGGAAGCTACACCTATCAATCAGACTAACAATCTGATTGAGAGCATTTTAGGTTAGTTTAAAATGAACTGTCATTGAGTGTGTTGTACAATGTTGGGCAATCGAGAAAAAAAAGAGTTAAATGAAGAAAACTATTAAGTTGAAACTTGATATTCCGTTTAGGTATCACCATTGGCATCTGACAGTGGGTCAAAATTCCTTGACCGGAAGTGCCACTTTATTTGTTAGTTTTTTTACTTTTTTGCGATTTTCTTAAAAATGCTTCCCAACGATTTTTTTTCTAAAACTTGGTATAACACTAACATACAAAGAGCTTACAAATTTTATTTGAAACATTTCTCTAGGAAATTCATTTAAGGGCAGTTATAGGAGGGGGTGGGTTATGTTTTCATCTAAAGCGCTCTTTCATTTATTAAACCCAATTCTATCAGCCTAAAGATGTTAATTGATTTATATGTTGTTGAAATTCCAGTTGATAAAATCGGATGAACCGGAAGGCTTTACTGTTATTTACTTCACTAATGAGTTTTCCGCTTTTGTGTTCGCGATTTTATCAAACATGGCTCGACTATTTTCTCAACTTGATAATCACTACATATGGAAAGAGCTACCACTTTTTATTAAAAACATTTCTCTAGGAAAATTCATTTAATGGCACTTTTAGGGGAGGGGTGGAGTTATGTTTTCTCTTAAGTGCGATCATAGTTGATTATACAATTCTATCATCCAAACAAAATTAATTAGAAATAAATGGATGGCCAAACTTCAGAGTTTCAAGAAAATTAGTTAACCGGAAGTGGGCTTTTACTGAACGGTTTTTTCAGTTTTCGTCGTATTTGAATTAATTTGGTACACAAACTATAAAATTTGTCAATTATAATTTTGATAACTGGAGTAAGAGAAAGTTGTGTGAGTGTTTCACACCAGAAATGAATAAAAAAATGCCCAGCGCGCCAACTGTCTCCGTTGCAAGTTGAGACTAGACTGACAAAAAGATTGTCGCGCAACACTACACCTTCATTCTGAATGTCAGTCTCCCCACCAGTTGGTATGAATGACAGTCTGATTTCAAAATATCTAGAAATCCATCAGTCATAACCGTCATTCCATCAATCACTACCACACATTATCAATCAGAATGTCATTCTCAGTGATAACTAACATTCCGAATGAAAATGTAAGGTCCCCTTAAGAAAAAGAGACCATCAAGGAGAGGTTAAATTAGCTTAAATTTTCCAAGATCTTTAATGAGTTCTCTGTGCTGGTATTAAATCATGGTTCCCTGTGAACCCAAATCATAATTCCTTAAAATATTATAAAAGTAAATAAAAAAAAAGTTAATATAGTACATTATAGTAACAGTTAAAATAGAAGACTTGTTTATAAATAGTTAACGGAAGATAGTCACATTAATGGGAGGAAGTTATGTGATGGCTTAGACTTTTATATATAAAAAAAAAAATAACCATTTTGGCACAGAATATAGTCACGGACAACCTGGAAAGTAACAATTGAATTTTATCCAGTTTAACTCACAACTTTTATAAACATATAAATAGTTATAAATCAACTTATATTTGTGATGAAGGAAGGAAATTAAAAATAAAATATTACAGGAAGTGTACAATGTGTGGTTTGAAATATCTGAAACGCTTGGAGACGATTATCAAGAGAGTTAACTAATCATTTAAACGTATCATTTAGTAATGTTTACACTCATTATACTATTTTAGTATACTGCATGTTTCCAATTAAATAGTATTATGATTACGAAATATATTCTGTAATATGTTCCAGGTTCCTTTTAATAGTTATTGTAATAAAGACACTCCATAACATTTGGACCAATGTACTTTCACTCTTCAAATCCTTTATACTTAATTATCTCTATTCTAACCACAATGTTATTTTCTTTCTTTTCCTTGAATTGAAATTATATTTCTATTTCAAAAGTATTCCCCAATGAGTGTTTCTGGCATTAACATTCCTGAAGTATAAAGAATGCTGATCTTATATTCGAACTATATAGAATTATTTCGTCAACAACGTAGAATATAGACTATCTAACCTACCAGAATGATCACTAAACCCTGGATGTTTTATCTTCGGTTGCTAAAAAAGAAAAGAACATTTGTATGTATGTCTGTATTGTTGTGTGTATGAGTACATTTTTTTTGATTATCTGCTTTTGTATGATTCCCTCTCCCTTGGTCCGTATGTATATAATATGTATAATTTGTGATGTAACATGTGTTATATTTCATTATTGCATTTATGTCTGTTTGTAGGTATGTCTGACAATGCCTGATTATTCTGCGTGTTTGTCTGATTGCCCGTCTACAATTCAACCAACTGACCACCACATTGTTATGGATCAAAAATACATTTCTATCCTTACCCTCTTGAAGTTTTTTCAAAGTCTTTGATTAGTAGACCATAAAATCTTCCTAAGTTATTTCTAGAATTTAGTTTTATAAAAAAAAAAATCTGGTGTGAAAACTCACACAACTTTCTCTTACTCCAGTACACAAAATTATAATTGACAAATTTTATAGTTAGTGTACCAAATTTAATGAAATTCGTCGAAAAGTGAAAACACTGTCCAGTAAAACTGTCCGGTTTACTAATTTCCTTGAAACTCGGAATTTGGGTCATATATTAATTTCTAGTTATTTCAATTTGGATGACAGAATTGTATAATCAACTGTGATAGCATTTTAAAGAACAACATAACCCCCCTCCCCCAAAAGTCCCCTTAAATGAATTTATCAGGGGAAAAGTTTCAAATAAAAGTTGTAGCTCTTTATATGTATAGTTAACAACGCTGGTTTAAAGAAAATCGTTGGAGCCATTTTTCGAGAAAATACCAGAAAACTGAAAATTATATTTCAGTAAAAACGCACTTCCGGTTATTTATATTTTTTCAAACTCGGAATTTCAACAACATAGTTAATTTCTATTAACTTATGTATGACAGCAGTGTCGAATATACTGAAAAACACAATTCAAGATGAAACCATAACCCCCACCCCTTCCCCAGAAGTGCCCTTAAATGATTTCCTGGAAACATGTTTCAAATATAGTTGTAGCCTTTGTAATGTGTAGTTGATAGAGCAAGTTTAAAGAAAATCTTCGGAGCCATTGTTGAGAAAATCGCAAAAAAGTAAAAAATCTAACTAGGAAAGTGGTACTTCCGGTTGAGGAATTTTGACAGATAACGTAGTGTCAGATCCCACGGTGATGCCTAAATGGAATATCAAGTTTTAACTTTCTACGGTTTTTCGTTTTTGAGCTATGCTGTTCACAGACATACACAGACGCCAGACAGACAGACAGACACACACACACACCTTTGCTAAAAACCACTTTTTTGGACTCAGAGGACCTCAAAACGGATATTTCCGGTGAAAACTCGATATCGAAAATTTGACACGATTACAATACTTCCTCTTACTAGGAGTAAGAGAAAGTAAAAATGACTCATTTCTCTTTGACCAATCTCAAAATTCATTTTACTTAATTTTCCTCCTTCCGATGTTTCAGCAATTTCCTCTCTGTCAGCACTATACTATTTTTTCCTTTTATTCAAATGACTTACCTGCTTCTGTTCTACACAGTTAGTGTCATTTTTTAGGCGGATAACTTCCACATTATTTTTATTTTTTCCTCTTCCGACTAATCCTCGTGAAGGCCTTAAGCCTGTGATAATTATTTCAAACTAAATGCTCCTAAAATTAAATTTATAGCTTTCCATGTCCTTGCTTAAATCTCTCCTATATCTTATATTTCTTTTTCTAGATGAATTCTTAATTCAATATTTCATAAACATTACGGGTAAGAGAATA